>JACSYO010002162.1:341714-379214 GCA_016806645.1 Ophiodon elongatus
GACCTCTGTTGTACTCTGTCCTCCTGATAGAGGATCCTCCTGATAGAGGATCCTCCTGATAGAGGATCCTCCTCTGTTGCTCTCCTGAAGGTTTCTTCCCTTTTTCCCCCTTAAAGGTTTTTTGGGGGTTGATCCTGATCCGATGAGGTCCCGGGTCAGAGGATGTCGTATGTGTACAGATTGTAAAGCCCTCTGAGGACAATTTGTGATTTTGGGCTATACAAAATAAATTGAATTGAATTGAATTTCAAAGACTTGTGCGCACTGCCACCTACAGTTCAGACGGTAGAATGCAGCAGCTCTTCACGTTGCACACGTTGAGCTGAGACCAGGATCTCTAATTCCTTCTCGTTTGTTTTTGGTGCTCACCGATGTTCTTGGAGTACACGGGCACGAGCACGTTGACCAGTCGCTCTGCCGCCAGCAGGCCCGCGCACAGCAGCACGAGGCCCTGCAGCGCCGCGGTGCCTTTGGGCCAGACGAAGGGCAGCAGCAGGCGCACCTTCCTCCCGAAGCCTCGCCACGCAGACCGCAAGGGAGAGGAGGGGGGAGGGGGGGAGTGGGGGGGGGAGTGTTGGACCTGGACGGAGGAGAGGGGGGGGTCAGAGGGAGAGTCCCACTATGAGATGCATGTGTTATTTCTTGTTATGTATATTATAATTCATTTACATGTATTTGTACACAGAGCCTTGTTCTCCTTGTATTGTACCTTTTCACTGAACTAGAGGAACACAATTTAATCAACTTGTGTCACATCACCTGCAGCTATAGCAACCAATCAGTCCTCCTCTAGCAGGTCGTTACAGGCTCAATACTGCCCCCTTGTGGCCAGAGAGCAGAAAACCATCTCTGAAACTATTACTTACTTGGACAGAACTGCAATTGAAGTGCTCCAAATGAAAAGGACAAAATATCTGATTTGTGTGTTCTGATCCATTATTATGCATTTATTTTTAACAGCATGTTTGCGTTTTACAAAAAGGGGAGGACTTACTGGTTTGTTTGGGGGAACACATCTGGTTAACTGTCCCTCATCCAATAAAAAGAGCAGCACAAAGGTTCTTCTCTGAAGTGAGCTGAAGGCAGCTGGTTCTCTCAGGGCTACGAGTTCAAACGAAGAAAACTCCACCGATTTAACATCGCACCCTTTTAAAAACCCAGATACAGCGAGGAAGCTGCCTACATTACCCACAATGCAACTCGACCAACAGCAGTCAGACGGAGATTTGTGTGCTTTGCAAGTAAAGTCACTACTTTCACTCCACACAGATTTAGTTGCACTGACAAAGATCTGCACAGACTTCAACACAACATTTAACTCCTTCAGACAGTTAGTCACTCAAACATCTGAAAACTACGTTTGTTTCTTTCATGCCACAAAGAGGCTTCAGCTTCACTGAGAAGTTTAGTGTGTGTGTGTGTGTGTGTGTGTGTGTGTTTCGAAAAAAGGGAATCAAAGTGTATGTTGTAAAATAAACATCCAGAGAAGTGTGTGAGAACTCCCATGAATCAACTCACCTCAACATGCACGACTCCTCTGTGTTCTCCTCCGTCGGCCATCAGATTCTCCTCCAGTTTTACTCTCACAGCTTTTCTCTCAGCAGAAACAAACCAAACACTTTCATACAGTTTCATTAACGGGAGCCGTGTTAGAGCTGAGAGCTTAAACCTGCTGTGATGGGAACACACACACACACACACACACACACACACACACACACACACACACACACACACACACACAGCTCAAAACAAAACAAAATGCTGACCACAGCTACTTTAAACTGAAAGCTCAAAACACAATGTGTGTGTGTGTGTGTGTGTGAGAGAGAGTGTGAGAGTGTGTGTGTGTGTGAGAGAGAGAGAGAGAGATAGAGAGAGAGAGAGGTTATAAAAATAGAAACTATAACTAGCTAAAAACTATAAACATAAAATAAAATGAATATGTAAAACACTGTATTTCTATATTTTAGGCTCCGAGGTCAAATGTATTTTAGAAAAGGTTTAACTGCGCGAGCTTTCTCTTCTCTTTCCGTCTTTACTCTCTTTGCTGCTCTTAAACCTGCAGAAAGAAAGACAAACACTTTCTGATGGAACATTTTCTAAAATAATTATTTAAACAAAAAATTTACAATGAAGTCTAGCCTGCAATTAAATATGTATTTTTAAAATAATTTTTATTTCATATAAACTTCCTGTACTTTTACAGTTCTGTACTCCAGCCTGATCAAATTCAACAAAATCATTCTAAACCCTCAATTGTAAAAAAAAAAATTAAAAAAAGATATTAAACATTATTAGTTTCAGTAAAAGTTTTTTAACTAGTTGGGCTCTTGTAAAAGGGTTTATTATAATCCACGAGACCTCTCTGGACCAGAGGCTTATTTCAGACTCGTGAACGTACTTATCTTTATAATCTCTGAGCCAAAAGTTACACGAAGAAATAACAGCAGAAATATTGCTGGTCGTTATTCTGAAGATGCTGAAACCATAAATCAATATATATATATCTATGATTCTCTCTCTCTCTCTCCCTCCCTCTCTCCCTCCTCCCCCCCCTCCTGCACACACACAACAATGAGACAGAAAACTACAAACAAGCAGGTTCTTTATTAAAGAGTACCAAACCAGCGGGTTATGAGTAAGAAGAGGAGCCTCTACAGAAGCATCAGCATAACGTTCTCTATGGACGAAGCTCAGCATGAACACTATCGGGACACAGCGCAGGATTAGCATTCAACAGGGGGGGGGGGGCGCGGCAGATGCATTGTGGGATTCTTTCGGCCTGAAGTTTAAGTCTGTGGAAGGAGAAGAAGAAGAAGAAGAAGAAGGAGGAGGAGGAGGAGAAGAAGAAGAAGAAGAAGGAGGAGGAGGAGTGTCTAGAAGGTGTTGTGTTTTTCTGCTACTTTACTCCAGTGTTTTCATTTTCTGCAACTTTATACTTCATTTGATACAATTTTAGTTAATTTTATAGATTCAGATTTATAATATAAACTATAATCAACAAATAAATGACAGGTTTAGGCAAAATCCAAGTTATCAAAATGAGCTTCACCTTTATGCCTCAATGCATCGATCATAATCCAATAATTGAATATGCAGAGGACTTTTACTCTTGGTACTTAAAAGGAACAATATGCAATATATTTACTGTATTAAATATTACAATGAGCATGACAATACTAGGTTCTTTGACATCACAGCTACGGCCAGAATGTTTTCCTTTTAAAGTTTGTTTCTTTGGCCCGTGTGACCCCAGATGTAATGAGTCCAGAACGTCGCGTTAGCCCACGTTGAGTACCCGGGTAACGTTACTCATGCCCATCCCAGCTCAGCTCACCTTATAGAAACCATATTCCCTGTTTTCAAAGAATTTATTACATTTTTTGACTGAATCAATGAATATGTTCAAATTTCCACTTTAAGCGACACGGGTGAGCTCCGCCTCTCCGGAGGAGGGAGACGCCCCTCGGGAGGAGGGAGACGCCCCTCGGGAGGAGGGAGACGCCCCTCGGGAGGAGGGAGACGCCCCTCGGGAGGAGGGAGACGCCTCTCGGGAGGAGGGAGACGCCTCTCGGGAGGAGGGAGACGCCTCTCCGGAGGAGGGAGACGCCCCTCGGGAGGAGGGAGACGCCTCTCCGGCCTGCAGTAGCCGTTTTAAACGCTAGCCGTCAGATTTGCATATTGTTCCTTTATGAAGTATGTTTTGATGCTAATACTTTTGTTACCCACGTAACTTCCACTTGTGACTTGAGTATTTCTTCACTGTGGTACTTTTACTCCTTCCACCGCTTTACGATGGAAGACCATCTCGTAGGAGACGTCTCAGCTACGCTACATCACGGTTTGATGGTGATCACATTTTATATTTCAATATAATCCACCTGCACTAAACACATGAAACACAGACCCTGAATTCAGCCACACTAAAGATATTTTTCACTTTGAAATATTCCGTAACCGTAGAGACAAGATGTGAATAACATGTCTGATCTAGCTGAACTGAAACTGAACTAAAATGTGACGATGCAACAGATGAGCTCTGGTCTCCAGAGACTTAAACCAGGCCTCTGATACCGGCCTCAGACGGAGCCAGTACTTTACACACTGTACACTACGACTGCATTAGGTCTCAATCCGGATGGGCAGATGGGAATTTTAGAAAAACCTCACTTCAGAAGTCGCAGATGAAAACGGTCGTCTTTAAGGGAAACTATTAACAATTTTAACGAGACAGAAATACAGACCTCCGAAAAGCTGAAGTACTCGGGTGTTTTGTTGAAATATAAAGTGTTTTGTACCTCATGAAGACCTTGAGTGCTCGGCGGAAATACTAGAATGCAGAGAAGAGTTGAAATGTAAACGAAAAGAGTAAATGAGACCAGCAGAGACGGACCTGGGACCTCGAACTGCAACTGGATTTTGCTTTTGGGGTCTCGTTTACGTACGATTGCTCACTTAGGGAAGTCGGGATTTTACCTTCAAGTGTTAGAAACGGGGGATGAACATAGTCGGGGTTTGTTTTAAAGCACTGTTGTTATGAACTGAAGGCGGTGTGTGTTCATTTCAAGAGAATCGACTCTGAATCACGCAGCTAAAAAGGTGTATGGAGGCCCAAAATGCCCAATATTAAATAAATAACACATATGATATATATCGTATCAATAATACAAAATGGAATATAGCCATGTACCTTTTCACGAGCTTATTAACATGTGTGATTTTCTTTTCTGCTTTTGCCAGTGTTGACAGTTTTCAGCCCCTTTATCAATAAGTCAGTCATATGTTTTATTAAACTAATTGGATTATTTCACTATTTCATGGTTCAATTTAATAATTTAAATCGAATATAATTATATGATTATTTGTTTGACTTATTCATATAATATTTAACAATTTAAGTCTCCATAGAAACACCAAGATGAAAAACAACTGTCATTCTGTCAAATTCTTTTTACAGACTGATGATTTCCGCACTAATGTCGTCAACAAGCAGCATCAGTTACCTAGCAGTACATTTAGCAGTAACCTGTAGGTACTTTTCATATTTATTTCTGACCAGTCAACGCAAAGCTTTTCTGTGTTTTAGGAGAAGATTAAAACACGTTGCTCTGTTGCATTTTTCCCTTTGAGAAGCCGACATTTCCAAAACAGCCGGAACCAAAGTTCCTGCTGAGCAGATGAAACTGAGGTGAACCATTGTTTCACGGGTACCTGAAGAGATCTCATTACAGCTGCAATGAGAACACAAAGTATAACACTCGCAGATTTGCATGTAGGGCAGGGTATCATATAAAAAATACCAATACCAGTACCTTTAGAGTGATACCAATAGTACTTCATTTGATTACCTTTTTTTTATTTCTACTTCTTGCCTAAAATGCAACCAGCGCTGGATTTATGTTTGCCAGACGCCACAGGTGAGTAGTAGAGCCATACTTTACAACTTCTTGGTGGCATCTCTGGCGGCGCGGTGAACGCTTGGGGCGATTGGCTGCGAGCAAAAACCACAAAAAAATACATATTTTCCCCAGATCTGGCTCCAAAAAGGATCAAATGCAGGTAGTTTCTGTACGACTTGGTACTGGGTTACTAGACCTGCATGGCTGTTGTAGCAGACGGAGGTGAACTGTGGCTTGCTTACATTTGCACCATTCTGCATCCCCGGCTGCATGAAAATAAATGCTTACTATTGCGGTGCACTAAATGCTCGCGGGGGTTAGGGGGGGATGCAAAATGGCCAGAAAGGGGTCATTGTGAAAGCGAAAGCATTTGGTGAAAGCAGAGGACAGCACTTGTGATGGCAGAACACATTCTACATTTTTCTTTTTCTTTTTTTTTTTTTTTTGTACATTCATCAGTAGAAACAAGACAAGTAAACGGACTCTTCCGTCTACATCCAGGAGCGAGTCAGCAGCCACATGAACTATTGTACAAGATGAATGAGCCCAAACACTACGGCCGTTACGTCACACAGTGGCTGGTAGACAAACGTACAAACAGAGAACAGAGCATCGGGCGGAGTTCATCTCCGACCTCAACACCGACTGTCACAGGTTCCTGTTCAAGAAAACAGACATTTCTCTAACCTGATTTCTAAACCGTCCCCGGTGGATTTACATGCAGGTTTTCCCTGATTATTCTACGTATTTTTGTAAACTACCTAACCTTTTTTTTTTTCTTCTTATTTTCTTTTTGTAAACAGTGAAGGGAACAAATTGCAGGCTTCCAGTCTCCGGGCCGTCTGTGTGTTCCTGTGTCTGGTCGGCCATTGTTTTTCTCTACGGAGGTTATTCAGTGATGTCTTTGTTTTCTTTCCTCCACCTTCCATGTAGAGATGCTTCCAGCTGCAACTGCCCACATCAACCCGGCTCATTGTAGTTCATGACGTCACCGTCCAGCTGAGAGCCGTCAGTGACTTTGATGTAAACTCAGTTTTCACAACTATTCACAACGGAAACAGTCCCGCAGCCGTTCGGTGGCTTCAGTTCACTCGACTCCACTCCAATTCACTCCCAACATAAGTCCTGAAATAAATAAACATATAATAAATAAAAAAAGGTATATCGTAGCAATGTTCATCAACCGTGCATCCAGTCTTTCCAGTGTTGGTGGTTTAAATGGCAGCCACAGTTGTTAACGTGCAGGTGGTCCACTAGGCTTAAATGGAAGAGTTCAATATTTTAAATCCAGATCTTTTTTTTATAATTACTTAGTAGAGAGGATTTCGCTCAAGAGATTTCAACAAGCAAGAAAAATGCAGAATGAACGTTAGCGGCGATGTGGACCTCTCCCTCCTTAAGAACCCGCCGCACATTCATCACCATTATTATGAGACACATCAGATACCCGGTGAAAGACCTGCTCGCTCTCACAAATGTCATCCATGAAGTTCTCTACAAGATCTCCGATGGCTTTGCTAAAAAATCCGAGAAGTAATACGCAGTGAGCGACCAAGTCACAGCGATCTTCAGCGAGACATTGACTCCTCTGATATTAGTTATGATCCGTCAGATTCCTTTAGAAACAGTTCAGACTCTTTAAAAAGGCATTTACGTTCATCTGTTAGCAGAAATGGAATATTAATAAGTATGTTTACTCTAGTGTATAATCACCTTAAACTAAGAATAGGTGTGTTACCCTAGAATGAGCCTTTCATATCTGCATAAGCAGCGGGTCCTCTTCACTGAGTCCGCCGTGTTCCTACGGAAGCCCAGAACGAACAAACCAAACTTTCCCTTATTTGGCGTCGGCCGCAGTAGTTCTCCGACACGCCGGGTTTCAGTTGGTTGCAATCTGCGACCTCACCTCTCGATGGCGCCGTATCCTCCACACGGCAGCTTTAATCCTCCGGGAGACTTTTTCTCGTGACGCTAATTCAGAATCAAAGACGTCGTTGCCGGTTTTTGTTTCAGTTAATTATCATCTTTGCTTCCGGCCGACCCTGCGGGGTCAAAGGTCGGGCAAAATGTGACCGTCAAAATCTCACAAAAGCTTTTTAATATGTTCAGACGCGTTAGCTAAAGCATGTTAGCAGAGCGTGGTGAGGCCGACTCCCCGCCCCAGTGCTCCTGAGCAACAGGCCTAATGAAATGACCTCAACACAACGGTCTGCTGCCTCCAATATAACATCTGTCCCTGAAAAAATAAACATTACAAATATAAACTAATATGTTGACATTAAGCCGGCTCACAGTGTGTTTTCTAAATGCTCATTTCCTCAACTTTGAGGTTCTTTGGGTTCTCTTGGGGTGTTCTAGGCTGTTTATGGGACCCGCTTCACATGTAATGGTCGTTACCGGGTGAACAAAGATCAAACGAAATGCGTTAGTCGGTAATTAAATATCATTCAACCGCGAATTTAAATGATTTCTTCTGCTTTTAAGTTTAGCCCCGTGGAGACAGAGTGGCCTCGTGGTCCTTCATCAGGAAGTAAATCTCTCACAGGATGGAGTCCGGCATCTCTCCCCCACTCACACATTAATAAATACTAAAGATCATTAAATGCTTAAAGTACACAGCAGTGTTCTCGTGGGTCACCGGTGGATCGTGGTGGAGTCTCGGAGCTCGTCTCCGTCACAGCGTGTTGCCCAGGCTGCTGCTCACCAGCCCTTTGATGTTAGTGACGGGCCGCACGTCGTGCAGCTGTCTCCGGCGGTCAATAAATGTGGCGAGTCGCGTCGTGTCCAGAGGCTTCTTGGAGTACTCCCCGCCGTGCGCACCCCCGCGGCCCACCCACGGGTGCTGCAGACAGGAAGTGGCGCTCGGCCTCTTCCTGGGATCCTGCTGCAGCCCCGAGGACACGAAGTCCCTCGCCGCCTGGCTCACGTCGCGGAAGTATTCGTCCGGGAAGCAGAAGTCCAGGCGGCAGATGTTGACGCAGGTTTCCTCCGGCGACTCGTCCAGGAACGGTGACACGCCGCTGAGCATCACATAGGCCAGCACGCCGACGCTCCACACGTCCGTCGCCACGGAGACCGGAGTCCCGCGGATGAGCTCGGGCGCGGCGAACTCCGGGTTCCCGAGCAGGAGGTGGACGTAGCGGCGGTGAGCGGACAGCTGGACGGCGTCGCCGAGGTCGATGAGCTTGATGCCCGGGGTCGGAGAGTGGAGGTCCACCATGATGTTCTCAGGCTGCAGGACAGAGGCACAGATTCAGAAACCGATGGACGCTAAAGATTTTGTGTTAATAAAACGATGATTCTTCAAAAAGTTATAAATTGCACCTTCCAAATTTCACAAATTTACAAATTTCAGATAGTAGAGTACATTTCCAAGGCACAAATGTTGGTTACCAAGACAAAAAATAAAACTCATTAATAGGTCAAGTCAGACTTTATTCATGTAGCACATGCGCGCACGCACACAGACACACGCACTCTCACACACACACACACACACACACACACACACACACACACACACACACACACCACCCACACACACACACACACACACACACACACACACACACACACCTTCAGATCCAGGTGTGCCACTCTGCAGGTATGAAGGTGCTGCAGGGCCTCGAGTGTCTCTCTGATGAAGAACGCCACCTTCTCCTCCATCAGCTCATCGTGGGCGACGAGGTAATCGAGCAAACGACCGTCCTCCAGCCTGACACACAAACACACAAACACACACATTAAGTAACATTTAGATAAAGCTTTAATAATGTCATTTAAAGGAACCAAAACAGCTGCAAAGACACACAAAGAGACTGAATGAATGAATGAATGAATGAATGAATGAATAGGGCCAAAACAACCACAAAGAGACACAAAATGACTATTAGACACAAAGCAACTACAAAGTAACTCGAAATGACTACAAAAAAACCTTAAAACAACTACAAAGAGACCAAAACAGCTGCAAAAAGACACAAAGAGACTCACAGGGACTATGAGACACAAAACAACTACAAAGAGATGCAAAATATCTACAGAAAGGTTAAAACAGCTGAAAAGAGACACAAAATGACCACAAAGAGATACAGAATCACAGAGACGATTACAACGGGACCCAAAACAACAACAATCTGCTCCTATAGCGGGGAGGGGGCGGGGCCTTTTGCATGTCTGTGCCCACGTGACCCATTTTATTAAAGTGATTGGCATGAGATATCGTTTTGATCATTTTCACTTACTGACACACTTCAATAAGTTATGCTAAATGCTAAATGCTACGTTTAATATCTAAGAGTTGAACCCCGAAGAGCTCAAACTTGAGTGTTTGAGGTCTTAAGACAAGACGGTTGAGTGTGTAACAACACTAACTTGGTTTTAAAACGTGACTTACTGCTCCAGGATCAGCATCAGAGAGGTGGGAGACTCGTACGTGTCCAACAGCGCCACCAGCTGGTGGTGCTGTACGTGTTGGAGGACGTCCGCCTCGTGAGCCACCTGCTCCTTCTTCTGCATCTTCTTACTCACAAACTTCACCGCAACCTGAACAGAATAAGTATGCAGTTGGTTACAGTCTGAAACCTCACCGCTAGCCGTCACCACACACTGTACCTTTAAATCACCTCACCGCTAGCCGTCACCACACACTGTACCTTTAAATCACCTCACCGCTAGCCGTCACCACACACTGTACCTTTAAATCACCTCACCGCATCTGAAAATTAACACCAATATTCCCATAATAAAATAAAATAAAATAAATTCTACGTGCATCTAGAAACCCCAAAATAGACCAAACTGCAGTCTAAATTTCAACTTATGATATATCAAAGTCACATTTAATTGCAACCTAAAATAAATAGAATTACAATAACTTTTTTGAAACTGAAAAGCTAAAACTTTATAATCTTGAATTTGAACATCGCTGAAAAGAAGAACACAGAAATCGGCTCACCGTGACTCGAACAGCGAAACGCTTTACCTGAACAGTGAGAAGCAACACACACACACACACACACACACACACACACACACACACACACACACACACACACACACACACACACACACACACACACACACACACACACACACGGGGATGCCTCACCTCTTTCTTCGTAGACTTGTTGAGACATTTCCTCACCACTGAAAATCGTCCCCTGATGACAATGAAAGACAAGAGAGGCTAAATTTAAAAAGCACATCAAAAAACTATCAACACCTGAACTGAAAATAAAGTTACGACTGGTTACCTTCCAATCTCACAGATCTCGGAGAAGGTCGACTCAAAGTTTTCTTTCCACTGGATCCCCGTTCCATCGTACCCAGAGTCTGGACGGGGAGAGAGAGGACGCTTTTCATTTTCAACACTTCATGAGCTTTTTTATCAATAGTACGTAATTTTCCTGTATGTTGTAATTAATATATATATATATATATATATATATATATATATATATATATATATGTATATATATATATATCACAGTCATAAATCGGTTAACAGTCACATTGTGGGGACTCGCTTTCCTTACGGGGACAAAATGTGTGTACCCATAAAGTAAATCATTTCATCATCACATTTTACTCTCCTGAACATGAATTTAAGTCAATGTAATGTCCTTAAAAATCATGAAAACACATCTCTGTGTGTGTGTGTGTGCGTGTGTGCGCGTGTGTGTGTGCGTGTAGACTTACTGCTGCTGGGCAGCGTGATCATATTGGAGGGCTCGGACGGCGGGCCGACCCCCCAGCGGTTGGAGGCTCGCACTCTGAACTGGTAGTGACCTCCGGGGATCAGAGCGTCGATCTGAACACACTCCTCCCTGCTGCTGGCCACCTGTTGCCATAGCAACGAGTCTGAGGGCGAGACGGGAGGAAAGGCTTCAACGCACAATCTGTAATTTCCTGCAGCCGAGGGTTCGTTCAGTCACAACAAGTGATGAAGCAGCGTTGCATCATGGGAGTCGGTGTTCATAAGTCAGGAGGGCTTTCCTCTACAAATCAAACGGACCCGGAGCTGCTGCTAATATTTGCTCTGCTCGTTTGTCTGATAACTGAAAATCCAGACGTTCGTAAACTAAAATCCTTAATCCTTTTAAAATAGTAAAAAAAACAAACATCCAAGATATAAAAAGTGTATTACAAACAATTTGGTCAACAACGCTGATGCGTGCAAGATTTCTCTGGGTTAGAAAAACATTTGGAATATACACGAAACATATAGGACATTTTAATGCTGTAAATTTACATATACTTTTAACCTCTTTGCATACTTAAAAAACGAATTAATCCCCCCCCCCTCACACACACACACACACACACACACACACACACACACACACAGACACACACACACCTTCCTGTCTGTACTCCACAGTGTAGCTGCTGACGGCACAGTGAGCGGATGAAGCCGGAGGCGGCCAGTGGATCATCACCGCCGTGCTGCTGGCCTCCTGGGCCACCGGTCTCCCAGGGGATGCTGGGATACCTGCAGGAGATGGGGAAGGGAAAAAAAACACACACAAGTCAGCAAACCCTTGGTTTTGACTGAATGTTGCCCGAAATAAACTGATGTTAAATATCTCAATATTTTTTACCATTTCAGAAAACTAAAATCTTCCTTTCCTCATTATTAGTCCAGTGAGTGACCAATGTTACGGTGTCATGAAGGGGAAATGCTCCTTTTAATTCATGACAGTTACCTTGCACTTTAATGGAGGCGGAGGAGGAGGCGGAGCCGTGGTCGTTAACGGCAATGCAGGTGTAGATGCCGGTGTCCTGGGGCATCAGATTACAGATCTTCAACAAGATGTCACCTGTATCCCTGGAGAGGAGGAGGAGGAGGAGGAGGAGGAGGAAGGGATTGAAGAAGAGGGAGGAGAAGAAAGAGAAATAGTAGGATTAAAAAAAAAAAAGTAGAAAGTGAAATCGGGGAATCAGGACGGACAGAAAAGGTTTAGTGTAGGAATCAGAGCGAGGACAGAAGGGAGGAGACTACACACACAGGCCCTGGCCGTTACCTGATGTCGATGGTGAAGCGGTTGTTGCTGGTCACCGGGTTCTGGTCCGGGCCCTTCAGGGTCACGGAGGGTTTGGGTCGTCCACAGACTCTACAGCAGAGGACCACAGTCTCCCCGAACGCACACACCACGTCTGACAGAGCCACGAGGAACTCTGGAGCCACTGCACACGGGGAAACACGCCACTAAATACTAAGAAATGTACTTCGTGGAATATACTGTGTATTTTTAAATGTGGAAAACGTGTACTTGGGATGGGAGCAAATACTCTTCATTGTGACTATGTAGGGGTTTGTAAACACAGTGTGGCCCTCAGGTTTTACTCTCTCCCTTCAGGTCGTACCAGCTGACTTTGTGATGGTATTTAGGTTCAACAGAACAGCAAAGCCTGATTCTGGCTCGGTGTCTGTATCCGGCACTAGAAGGGTTAAAAGGTCATCCTGCTTTGGCCCGAGATGGGCGCCAGATGTGATCAGTCATGGTGATGAGGACTTGGGTCCAGTTAGTAGCCCAGTTTTGGGATCAGACCAGTGCATCAGGCTGATTCTGGTGTCTGGAATAATTTATCAAGCAGGCATCCAGCCGACCCGATTTGAAGTTTTGTGGCATCCTGCATGACAATGTATATTGCAAGTATGCTCTGCAGTTGGTGATCCATTTTAAGTCTGATCTGCTTTTGTTTCCTCTCCTGTGTTTATGACCTAACGGGTGAAAAGAAGGTTTTGCCTGGTTCTTTTTTTTGTTTTTGTCATAATACTTTTGGTTTGTTGTTGTAATACTCATATCATCCACAAGGGAGGTGCAAGACGACCACATGTTCTAAACAGGACTAAAAATCTTTCATGTTTTCTTCCAGGTGAGTTTTAATTGTCTCCTTACACTCTAAACACAAGGTACATATATTGTGTTTTATCAAGACATGTAACTGAAAACTCGCCGGACAGAAAACCAATTCGAACATTTAGCGTTAATGGGTCACTTCAGCCTCTTGTGGCCAAAATGAGTATTACAACATCAACACTTTTGTTCTTCCTCCTATCGCAAAGAAATGACCCTACACTGCATCGTCTGGATCTAAAACTCAGATGACCTCGTGTGTCTCTTACCTTCCTGGATGAAATTTGGGTTGAGAAGCTGGAAAACAGATTAGGTCAAAGTTAAACATTTAGCTGAGGTTTAGTTTAACATAATACCTCTGATAACTATAACTGCATTATTTGTTATATTTGAAACATTACTATAGTTGTGCCTTTCCTTTCGACAACAAGATTTTTAATATGTCCACTTGCTTTAAATGTTTTCCAAGGAAAAATAATCTAACTCCATGCGTACCTCCATGCCTGTTTTGGGGTCAAGGTCATCATCACAGTCCGACTCATCTGAAGTGTGAACGTCCTGAAGGAGGTCAAGAGGAAAGTAGAAGAATGGGAAAGATGTGGGATTTAAAAAGGGGGTAGGGAATAAGGGAGGAGTAAAAGGAAGCAAGGAAGACAGAAGAAATTGTGTAGAAAAGGAAGAGAAGAACATGGGGATAATCAGAGAGGAAATAAGGAGGGAAAAGGGGGAAATTGAGATTGGTGAAACAGACAATGAGTAAAGAGCAGAGGGAAAGGAAGAAGAGGAGAGGGGGAAAACATAGAAGAAAATTCATGACAAAAAAATATTAGAGGGAGAGAAGTTGGAAAAAAGGGAAGTAAGGAGGATGGAGAGAGCATTAGGATGTGATTATGAGTATGTATGCTCGTCACTCTGTGGCTTAAGAGAGGAAATCAGGAAAACACTCCTTTGTTCTAAATATCCTGGACGGAAACCCAATGCAGGATCTTAAAGAACTTGTGTGTTCTGCACAGAACCCCGTTGGCTTGGCCGATACTCACCTGAGAGCCGTGGTGGTTTCAGACAGAAACTCACTAACGGCCACTAGACGCTTGCTCCAAGGACATGTCCAAACGTGTAAAGAGTGCAACAAAGTCATTGAAGTTTTTCTAAAATGTATTCTTGGCCTCTAAAAGCCATAAAAAGTTCCATAACCAAGAGAGAGGCCTCTGGGTGTTTGCTTGGCTTTCTCACCCTCCATCCAGAAATAGATTGTTTGGATTCATTAAATTACAAAAATGGCAGCAAGCAGCTTTAAAAAAATAAATAAATAATAATCTATTGATGCACCAGAAACCCTCCCTACAATGTTACATACCGTCTGAGATCTCCATCTAAATGTTTCTATTGCACGCAGCAGCGGGCAGGATCCATGACCTCGTTCATTGCATTTCTCTGGTTGATGCAAATAGTTGGAACAGATACTAAAACCAGAAATAGGTCAAAGCTGCATATGTAAATTTGACTGGTCGCCATTATCTGAGCTCGTCTCATTGAAATTCACAGTTATTTGTTTTTCCATATATTCAAAACAGGGAGGAAGTGAAAAGGAAAAGAGACAGAAAAAGGTTGTGCATTTAGCGTCCAAGGATATTTTTCCTCACACGCTGAACTGAATTAAAACTTTGTCCTGTAAATCACCACGTGTGTCGCAGAGATCCTTCATGATATTTCTTGGTCTGCTCTTGTGCAGCGTTTTAACTTTGAAACAGCGATTATCATGTAAACTTGAAAAAAAACATCATGACCCGTCACACTTTGTTGGAGAGCTCCAAAGAGCTGGAGTTAGTCCAAACACGGGTTAGCACAGCAAACTAAGAACTAATTTCAAATCAAAACTAAACTAAATTCACAATTTAGTGGATTCTACCTCTATCCATGCACAAGGAGGGGAAAATAAATCACAACACAAAAACAAAATCAGACTTTATTTTCCAATCATTTGAGGGTCTGGGGTAAAACAAAAATCATTAAAATAAAACTTGCAGCGTTCTTGATTAAAGGTTCTCAACCGTCTAACCTTTTGAAATGTCACTTTCTTTTCCATGTTTCGGTTTTTACCGTGTTTAAACTGTCCCCACTCATCTTTAATCTTCGGGTTTGTTCACACTGGCATTTCTAACGTAACATTTTGCACTGGAATCAATTCACTGCGATGGCATCGTTGGGGTTGTTGGATTCGCCCGTAGATGAGTGAATCAAAAGAGGTTTTGTATAGCATAGTTCTGTTTGAGAACTTTAAAGCAAAACATTACTCTGCCAAGTCCCGCCCAGCTAACGCAGACTGGACAATCATAGCTCCGCTTTATGATGCAGGGAGTGTAGTTAGTGACCGTGTGGGCTCCATGAACCACGGGGGGCGGGGCTTAGAGAAGGGTCAGTTGCTACTGTACACGTCTCGGTTGTACTGGCTAGCTCGATAGTTATCGGCAATTAGCAAGTGGGCTAGCTTGGCAGGCTTTTATGCATGTTCACTGTTAACAGCATGTTAACAGTTAGCTTGCTAACTAGCCCCAAAGGTTGTCCCCAAGTCACCAAACTTCCAGGACCAACTATTTGTTGATGGCGTGCAAATATATTATGTTGTGCTACTTTTTGTTCTCATCAGGAAATAAAGCTACAGGTCACGTAACAAAAGAAATAGATGAATATAAATAACCTTAAGTTGTGGTTTGGCCGGCCAGGCACAGGGCTTTTGTCCATTACTTGATCCATAAATACAAAATGTACTGAACCCAGCAGCACAGTAAATAATAATAAATAGATAATAATTGAATTCATGTCAGCTGCAGGTTGAGAACCACCGCTGGATTCAAATAGAGACAGAAAATACTGTGTTTATAGGTTTGCACACACACGCATGCGTGCACACACACACACGGGTGAATAATAAAAACTAAAAACCAAGTGGGGCAGCAGGTGAGGGGGGTTTTCGGCACACACATATGACATCACCAGCGTGCGCCGTCGGCCTGCTTTACTCACTTTGGCCTTCGGCCGGGCGGCCGGGGAGGCGAGTGGGGGAGGGGGCGTGCTTTCTTTGGGCTTACGGAGGAGGCCGTTCTCCGGACCTCGGACCCCGAACGAGGCGGCGTCCTTGGCTTCAGCGCGCTTCCGGGCACGCAGTGTGTTCCATGACAGAGACTTCCTGTTCGGTACAGGAACGAGAAACATCAACCAGCCAATCAGAGAGAAGCTCAGCGGTGTCCAGCTAAGTCTGGCTGCAGAGGCGACGTGGCCGTCGAGACTTCCTCAGGACCCTCCGGAGCCATCAAGTGCCTGAGAGGACTGCTTCACACTGAGTGTGAGGTCATGTTTTAGGAGTTTAATTTATATTTTGCCCCTTTTCTTATCTTTGCATTTCATTGTATTTATACACACAAAATGAATAAAAGACCTGGAAGACAAAGCTGTATCTGATAATAAAAGATGGTTTAGTTCCATTTAGATGTCCAAGTAAGTTGGGCACAATAACGGCACCTTCATTACTTTCTATTCAGGTAATAAATAAACAAATGTGAGTTGGATGGTAATCTGCATAAGAAATAAAGAAGAAATGGTTATAATTATGATCAATTTGACTAAATGGACAGATCTGATCAAGCCGTTTTCCCCTTTGTAAGAAAATTTCACTCTAACAATGTTAAAAAAGAAAATTCTGATTTGGAGATACTCATCTTTTAAAAAAAATTAAATGAAATGGTAAAAGTCGATTCACATTATAATAAGATAAATATTAGAAGCATTTTCAAAAATAGAGAATATTTTTTAGAATTTTTTTAAATTCTTTGAACGAATGGTTCATTGTACAATGTTTTTTCGGCACCTTCTGGCCTCCATAGTTTTTCTGTTGCTTCTATAATGCTTGTCGGTGCGTCTGTGCAGACTAAACGTGTGTGTGTTGTAGCGGAGGGTCCTGACGGGGTCGCCGTCGCCTGAAGCTGCAGCCAGACTCTTCTGGTCCATTAAGATACAGGAGAGGAAGGACAGAGGGACACTGGTCAGTCTTTATTGAGACGGAAATAAAGTTAGACTGGAGGAGAGAGAAGCAGTAACATACTGTACCTTCGTCTAACACACAACCGGAGACAACACTGTAACTGGTTATCAAGAACCACACCTGCAGTTCAACACACTTGTGTCTCCTGTAGACTCGTGATAATTCAAATGTTAAAAAAAACAACATGGAAGATGTTCCTTTGTTTTGCAAAACTGACATTAAACCAAAATGCAAATTTTCTTTTTTTTTTTTTGCATTTCTCACCTTTTCGACACTTTTGGATTTATATTTAAAGTTTGTACCTTCTGTGGAGTGTCAAACCGTTGATGTTAGTAAAAACTGAAACAAACAAGGTTAAAAAAATATTTCACTACAATAACAACAAATACAAAAAGCTGAAATTAAACATACAGGGAAAATGTGCAGAAAATAATTGTTGCGCTAGTGAATAGTAAATTCTGAATAAAAAATGTCTTAAATAATAATTTATCTATTCACTTTCAGTCTAATTTTCCAAAGAGGGTACTTGATAGAGATAACATAACCTTTAATAAAATATAACCTTAATAATTGTCGATTTTATGTTTGTGTCATCTTCCTTCAAAGCAAACACCTTTTGTCCCTTCACTCCTAAAATCTCTCCCTTTCGTCTTAAAGGGCCAGTGTTTAGGATTTGGTTGCATCTCGGGGTGTGGTTGCAAATTGCAACCAACTGTCCGTTCTGGGTTACCGTAGAAAAGATGGCGGCACAAGATGGCGGACTCCGTGAAGAGGACCCACTTCCCATTTAGATATGAAGATTTCATTCTAAGCTAACGAATGAAAACGTAGTTATGAAAATTATATTCCATTTCTGCCAATAGGTCCCCCAAAATGCTACACACTGGCCCTTTAAACAGGGAAACTCCATCTAAAGGTACGACAGTGATCACACAGAAGCAGGCAGACCGCTCAGTTTAACGTTTGCTGTTGTAGTTTATTTACAAATATTAAAAACTACAATCATCTTCAGCCTACCGCAGAACAAAACAACTTCACCTTCACGTCGCTTTGCTAACTCATGCTCAAGTCCAAAAGGTTTATTTTACATATTTAAAATACATTTAAAATCATTAGTATTAGACTACCAACAGTACAATGCTGACCGTTGCCATTAAACGCAACATATTGCACAGCCTGATTTCATTCATATTTTTTCTTATCTTAAATAGTGCAAAAGGGATTTTTTTCTTTCTTTTTTTTTTTTTTTTTTAAACAGGAATGTTCTAGAGCCTCGGTCGAAAAACCAAAATTAACTTTGTACAGTGAACTGCCGACATAATAAACAAAATCAACATGAAGGAGGAAACAAAATCCCACTTTGTGTGTAAAATAAAATAATAATTAACAAGGCAGAAAAAACAACAACAAGAGGAATAAACACAAATTTGTGTATAGATTGCCACAGACAACAAAATAAATCTTCTCCACTGCGGAGAACGGGGCGGAGTCCACCTGAATGCCCCAGGTGAGTGTTTTTTTTTTTTTTTTTCAAAAACAGTAAAAAGAAAGAAAAAAATATACAAAAAAAAAAAAAGAAAAAAAAGAAAAGCAGGGTGTTAGGAACTGAAATAAGAGTCCGGTTTTTGCTCCACATGAGTGTCAATGGTGTTTCGCTCTCTGATATCCAGAGTCAGCTACAAGTTACAAGATGTTCTATCCAGTCTATTTCTGTGCGATAAATCCTCAGTACTCGATTACATGGAACGGTGTCAATGTGTGTGTGTGTGTGTGTGTGTGTGTGTGTGTGTGTGTGTGTGTGTGTGCGTTTAAGTTTGGTTGCAAGCCTGAAATCCATTTCCATGTGGTTGCCACAGAACCGTCAGGAGACGATGGCTGAGAAATAAAACCGTCACTGCAGCAGCTTGACGGACAGTAAGAGACCAGTTCTGTACATTTTTACCTCCGAGGAGCAACGACAACGTCAGGAGTTAAAACACAAAAAAAAAGGTCTCCTGTGAGATCCAAGAGGTTGCTCTTAAAGAGAGGAGGAGGAGGGGGGAGGAGAGGGAGTATATGAGGGAGGAGTTAGGAGATGGGGATGGGAGCTGATTCCAAAAAAAAAAAAAAAAAAAAAAAAAAAGGGTAGACACCTCAAATCTCTCATCCAGTCCGAGTGCTTGGTTTGAAGCCCAACCAGAAGTGCGTCTGTCTGCAGGTAAAGAAGTGCTGGGTGGGTGGGGGACTTACTTGATGTTGTTGGCATCGGCCACCGCCGCCGAGAAGGAGGAAGTGGAAGAAGAGTCTTTTATGGGTTTTGTGAGCGGGCCCAGGATGTTTCCTGGCACCCAGCCCTCCGCGGCCGGCGACTGGCTGTTGGCCGGCCGGTAAACGAGGTACATGTTCTGCTGATTGGTGGCCAGGATTTGGACCGTCTCTCCCTGACTGACGCAGATCTCGTTCTCTTTGAGCGCCGAGTAGTCCCGAGAGACCACCATGGTGGAGGAGACGCCGTTGCAGCCGCCGACGAAGTCCTGAGGACGAGGGGAGAGGATGGCGAAGAGAGGAGAGAAGGGGGAGGAGGAGCGGGGGGAGGGGGAGGCAACACAAAGAGGAGAGCGGGGAGAGGCCGAAGAAAAGAAATGACGGACGGAGAGAGGATGAGGACAAAGGTTAAAGGTGAGTCTACGGGGGTTGGATGACAGTCCTGCTGGCTGTGACGCCATTACAGCTGACCCAGACCTGAGGAGGAGCAGCGGGAGGTCAGAGCCGAGGAGGAGGAGGAGGAGGAAAAACAATCACATTATCAGCACACTTTTTCAAACGATGACCTCTACTGCTTCCGAAAATAAATCTGTAAGCGACCGTCACACGCTCACACTGGAGCAGACAGCACAAAGTTTGATATATGCTGCGGAGATTTCTGGCCTCCGCCCCGGAACAAATGTGCTGACAGCAAAAGACAGTCTTCAAGTTCCAGTCGTCACTGAGGGAGGAAGACCTGGTCCCAGTTCAGTAAATCCATCTACATCTTTACGTTTTCTGGAGTGACTCAGACCACAGACCGGTTCTGAGACGTGAAGCCAATGAGGAAGTGTCTTAAACTTTCATTTCTCTCTCTGGCTGTATAGAAGTCAAAGCTTCATCTGTTAAAGCTGCATTCTCTCTCCTGTCCACCAGGGGGCGACTCCTCTGGTTGTATAGAAGTCAAAGCTTCATGTGTTAAAGCTGCATTCTCTCTCCTGACCACCAGGGGGCAACTCCTCTGGTTGTATAGAAGTCAAAGCTTCATGTGTTAAAGCTGCATTCTCTCTCCTGACCACCAGGGGGCGACTCCTATGGTTGTATAGAAGTCAAAGCTTCATGTGTTAAAGCTACATTCTCTCTCCTGACCACCAGGGGGCGACTCCTCTGGTTGTATAGAAGTCTATAGAAAATGACTCTACTTCTCTCTTGATTTATTCCCTCAGTAAACATTGTAAACATGAGTTTATGTCTCAATCTCTAGTTTCAAGTCTTCTTCAATACAGCATGATGTTCATTTAGTAAATTATGGTCCATTTAGAGTCAAACAGACCATAAAGCAGGGGATGCTTTAGGGCGGGGCTACAAGGTGATTGACGGGTCGCTACCAGAGACGTGTATGGGGTCTCTACGTAACTCCTCCTCAGTCCAAATATGGTTCACTGGTTTCAAAAAACCAAGATGGCGACGGCCTAAACGCCGAACTTGAGGCTTCAAAACGTCAGTCCACAAACCAACGGGTGACGTCGCAACGACTACGTCCACTTCTCATATACAGTCTGTGCCATAGATCGTGTATGAGGATAGAGGACATGACTGCTTCCCCATGAAAATTAAGCCAAAACATCTTGATCGCCCCCTGGTGGCTGGCTGCAGTATAGGTCGTCATTTTATAGGTTGTCAGACTGTACAGCCTTAAAGAATGTAATCTGTTCTATTTTTATTCAGTGTCATTTTAACTTCTGATTAGAAAACTGTAAGAGTGTTGTTCTCAGGAACATTTCTCCCTTGCCGAGGGTCAAGGTGCTTCGATGTCGAGCTCGACAGGCTGTAAAGCATTCAGTCAAAGTGGGCCAGAAAGGGAACAGCTTGGTATATAGATATATATATATATATATATATATATATATATATATATATATATATAAATAAACCAACACAGTACGCTGCTACCTGCAGTAGCCCAGATTTTAACCTTGGCTTTTAGGGAACAGGAAGCTGAGCAGACAGAATGAAGGCAGAGACGGGGTGCTGGGTGCTGGGTGCCCTAGTTGACCAGCTGTCTGCTGCAGTCCTCCGTTAACGGCTCGGTCTAGACAATAAAAGTGCGAAATGAAAAAGAGCCGTGTGTCCAAAACTAGACCCGGAGGATCTCAGCCTTTTTTTTTTTTATTGCCGAGAAAATCACAACAGACTGAACATCTAAAATATACTAAGACCCAACACAAAGGAAACCAGCCAGTTCCCAAGAACTCACTTTGGACTCGAAGCACGTCGACCCGCCGTTGGAGGTAGACACCCTCATCTGGGTCCCTCGCTCCGCCTCCTTGTCGCCGAGCCCGACCGCCGAGGATGGGCGGCTCTGGGTCGTCATGGAGGGCCGGTTCCCCGAGCCCGAGCGGTTTCTGGTCAGAGAGGCGCTGCTGCCCGCTCCGCCCTTCTCCTTCTGGTACTCGATGGGAGACTGGAGAGCTACAGTCACACGGATGGAGAAGTTATGTGGAGTCACTTCAGGTTCGTCAACCCTCCAGATGTTTGCTTGTTTTTCCTTCTCTGGATGTAAACCTGAGTTGTGGACCCTGTTTGTTGTTTGTTGTGCTGTAGTTAAAGTCCCACAGCGTGATTCAAATGCACTTACGGGGAACCAAGTATCTTCAATACTCTGTTAGAACGTACTTTTAGAGACATGGAACTTTATTTGCTTTGTGCATTAAAATGCAATCAGGAAACCTCAACATCCAAAAAGTCAGCTACTGGTGTAAGTCACGACCAAATAAAAAAAACACCTTTTTCATTACGGCCATTTCTTTCTAAAAATAATGCTTTTCAGCAACCAGATATAAAGATGCAAAACAACTGGTATGATGTAGAATAAAGTAAGCAAAAAAAGTAAAGAAAATGAGCATCAATGTTTTTTTTAACTACGGAAGCCCAGAGAGGATTAAAATTGAAAATCACTTTCCTCTTCGGGCTTCCTTACTTAAGAGTTTCTTTCATGTTTAAAATGTATTTGTTAAACAGGCGTGGTTTGTTCTTAGATACCAATAAGTGAACAACTGCTACCATTGTATTTCCATTTTTGTTACATCATAAAAGTATAAATATCAAGAATAGAGGAACTTTGGAAAGCAGAGACAGTGACGCTGTGTGACCGAGCTGAGAGGAACATCACCATTTTATTTTGCCTATTGTTGGGGGACGTCATGCTTCAGAGGAGAATATTGTAAGTGCCTGTGTGTGAGTGTGTGTGTGTGTGTGTGTGTGTGTGTGTGTGTGTGTGTGTGTGTGTGTGTGTGTGTGTGTGTGTGTGTTCTCACCAGACAGGAAGTTGCTCTGAGCATCCAGGACGTCCTGGATGTGTCGGACCCAGACCTGCTTGATGTCGACGTTGGCGGCCTGCATGGTGAAACACTCCGACGAGCCGCGGCACGACATGACGAACTTACAGGGATCGTTGTCCGCGCTTTCCCCCAGACCCAGGTAGGACACCTAGGGGGAGAGGGGGGGGGACAGGGGGGGGGGGGAGCAAGGTGGCGAGAGGGCTTAGATAGAAGCATAGATTTCTTTCACCGTTTTTTTTTTTGGTGGGTCAAGTGTACCAAATTACTGGATTTTCTCTGGAAAAAGGAAAATAAACACTGTAAACTGGGAGCAGGATCAATAGATGGTGTCGTGAAGTGACTGCACATTTACCAGCTCATAAAGTGATTTTAGTGGTAAGTTACCCGTTACAAATGTGCACTCTGAAGATAAAAGAACCCCATCCTCTGTATACCTTGATGCTCTTCTTGAACTGGTACCCGGGCGTGGACGATCCTTTCCTGAGCAGCTCGCTGAAGATGACGATCTGCTCAAAGAGGAAGACTCGCCGTTCTTTGGAGCGCGACAGGACGCCGGTGTCCTGCTCGCTCACAAAGAAGGTCTCCTGCTGCAGCAGTTTGCCCTGACAGGTCAGTTTACCCTGCAGAGAAAATGGATCGGTCGACGCCATTCATTCAATGCTCACTGGTCAGGAGGAGGGCGTACTGGGCCGAGTGCAAACCCGTTATTAATCAGCAGAACAGGAAGTGAACCTACCTCGTATCCTTGCAGCCGACCCAAATTCATCATGTCGTTGCACAGTTTAGGGACCTGAGACATCAAATCCACTGCTTTCTGTAAGAGAGAGAGAGAGAGAGAGAGAGAGAGAGAGAGAGAGAGAGAGAGAGAGAGAGAGAGAGAGAGAGAGAGAGAGAGAGAGAGAGAGTTTCAGGAGTGTGTCCCTCTCTTAGGCTGGACTATGAATCGGGGCATTAACGGACCACCAACATCAACACGTAACGGCTTCAACACAACAAAAAAAAATTAAAGAAATCTAAACAAGTCCTGGATTCAGATGCACGTCATTTTACCTCAATTTGTTCGCAGTCGATGCCGGCCTTGGAGCTGTACTGCAGGAAGTCCTGAGGAGAAACATGAACACAACTTTAAGACTCTGACTTCAGTTCACTACAGTCTCAATACATCATCACTGCACCCTGAAGGTCACACAGGCACATGTGTCACATGAATAAAGAGGTCCTCTTTGCTTTCAAGTAAAAAAGGTTCTATGGGAGGTGACACTTAACACACAATAACAGTTAATATACATATATGATAAGTATATTGCCAAGAATGGTATACTTTTTTGCACATTATCTTTGTCTGTCTTTTCACTTTAGCTGCTCAATCAATTTACTGCGGGGATTCATATTGAAATTTTTTTTCCCATTCTAATTAATTGATTGATTCAAAATAAAAGACTATTATAATTCAATCAGGGAAACGGCATGTCACCTTCAGCAGCAGCTGGTATTTGGTGATTCTCTGGATTGGTTTGATGAGGAAGTCGCTGATGGTCAACCTGCACTGGGTGTCCTGCTGGATTTCCTGGAAGACAAACACCAACAGCATCAGAACACTTATTTTTCATACATTCGTGTTTCTCTTCATACATTTGGTCAGTTAATCATATACACCGGCTAATATAGCTTCAGAAACAATATGATAATACATTTGCAGATCTCAATCTTTTGTTGTTTTGCCAAGAACCAAAAACGGAACACAGCTAATATCACAGGAACATAAAGAGTCAAAATATCACTTACATCAAAATAGGTGTCATATTCTGCCACAATGAACTCGGACTTTGGCTTATTCTGACAATAAACCACATACATGTGGAGTCTCCTCTCCTGTAACACAAACAAATCAGTCAGACAGCAGATCATCCAGGTCAAATACATTTTAATAGGGCAAAGTCATCCTCATCACCACCACCCAGTGCTCCACTCACATGTTTGATGAAGAGCTCAGGGAGGTGTTCGTGGTCTTCCAGACATTTCTCCAGCTCTCCAACGAAGAAGCTGACAGAGACAGAGGGGGACGTTACAAAGGGAACAAACGGACCCCTCTTTGGGTCTCTGGACATCGACGCTGAACTTACTCTCTGTGCCAGTCGTAGATCTGGTGGATGTTCCCAAAGACGATTTTGTCCTTTCCTTTCATGTCGTCAGGGACGCCCTTCTCCTCGACCTTTTTCATGAAGTTCTGCAGGGTCAAAGAGGGTCAGCATGTTGAGGACGCTCTGCTCAGCTAGCGATGATAACTGGACATCGGAACGCCTGAGAAATATTTGATATCTAGCTGGGACTGTTGTGCTGAGGGATTACTTGCACAGTGTTTTTGTTGGCCTTTTTTATATCAAAATTACATTCAGAGGTCCTAAACTCATCAAATGACCCTTCGATAAGCCCCAGCTACTACACCGACAAGCTGCCAGAGCTACCATGGAGCCCACACTGTCACTAACTACGCTCACTATTACATTTTTGGGCAAAAACATAAAAAAGCTATTCCAGAGAGAAGCAGACAGAAGGGTCTACAATATTTGTTTAAAGGATGTATTCAGGATGTCAAACTGACTGAACAGCAAGTAGCAAGCAAGCAGTAAAGATAAAAGATAGAGGTTAAAGTCTACAGATCAGTGTAAGAGTGAACCAACAAATCACCTGGGGATCGAGACAGAAGACAATGAAATTAAGGAGCAGGACTGTTCCTATAAAGCCAGGTAAATCTTTATTCGCTGTCATTAAAATACAATCAGATATCTTCAGTTGCTAGGGTAGCATAGAAGTGCTGGCGCTAGTCAATGATGAGCTAACGTACTCTGCTAATGTTGGCGCCATGGGTTTTTACATAGAAACAGAACGTTTTAGAAACGTGCATCTCCTTCTAACGTCTTTGAGTATCACTATTACACAAGGTTTAACCATGACGGGCTCCAAATCCAGAACAAAAACAGCCTGAAAATGAAGAAGATCTGAAACGATTGCATGAGCGTCTATGGAGCAGAGCTGGATAGTCGTCGGACCCTGGTCGGGGCTGAACGATGCTACGCTATGATCGGCCAGTCTGCGTTCGAAGGGTGGGACTTGAAGAGTCAATTACAGCAGATGCTGAGTTAAACATGATTTGGCACAGATAATCACAGACGTGTCTCACCTCCACCACGATGCCCAGGTCTTTGACGTAGTCCTTCTCTGTCTGAATCAGCTCGTTGAGGACAAACCTGAGCAGAACAAACAGTGAAATCAGCTGAGGAAACGTTATCGCTGTCAACAAGGACTTGTGCCCCGATGGTTGTGGCATTAAAAGAAATAGTGCACTCTTAGAAATAATAATGCTAAGCAGAGCCACATAGGGTTCTTCGGCTTGTCCCCATGAGAGAAGCCTTTTTGGTTCCTGGTTGAACTATTTCTAAAGGTTTCATCTGCAACCCTTTCAGAGGGTTCTACCAAGGATCCAACATAAAGGATTGACCATCTGTGATCCAGAATACACTATGAGTGGTTCTACAGAGAACCCTTCTATGATGTAATGCTATTCCACACAAAACCCTCTCTGGAGGTTCTATCTAGAATATTTTCACCTTACCCTTTTATATTCCAAGGGTTTCATCTAGAACCCACCCTGGAAGATCTATCGAGAACCCTTAATTTATTCCAAGGGTTTCATCTAAAACCTACCCTGGAAGATCTACGAGAAACCTTTTTATATTAAAAGGGTTTCATCTAAAAACCCACCTAGGGGGTTCTACCAAGAACCCTTTATATCTTCTAAGGGCTTAATCTAGAACCCACCCAGGGGGTTCTACAGAGAACCCTTTTCATATTCCAAGGATTTCATCTAAAACCCACCCAGGGGGTTCTACCAAGAACACTTTATATCTTTATATTCCAAGGGGTTTCATCTAGAACCCAACCCTGTTTTCTCATAATGATCCTAAAGGGTTGGGCCGATGTGGTGCAGCGTAACACACAACAATCTTGGTTCACAACCGCATTATATTTTTTGGGGGGTGGGGGGGCCTGTGACGACCTTTTCAGTCATGCTTTCAACAATCCTTGAAGAATTCCTCCTTCCAAAAAGGGTTCTTCATGGAACCCTTAGTCTTACAAAGAACCCTTGAAAAAACCTTTGTTCCAAAACAGTGTTCTTCAGAAGCAAATGGTTCTAGGTAGAACCTGTTCCCTTCTATAGAAGTAGTTGTTCTTGAACTAGTTGTAGCAGTAACAGTAATGGCAGCAGCAGCAGTGACGGTTCTCTACAGTACTCACATCCGTCCCCTCATTGCTTTGGCTCTCTGCTCCAGTTCAGGGTTCCGTGGCTGGACAGGAGTGGTTTGCTCTGGCGGAGAGAGGGGGGCGAAGCCGGGGTACGCTCCTGGTTCCAGAGGCTGAGGAGAGGAGGTCAGTGTTTAGAGGTGGCTTCAATCCTTTTCACGATTATTAGTCTGATTCAGGAAAGCTCATAAATGAACCTCCATCAAGTCTAATTTATTTATTTGGACCAGAATTATTGATTTGTCTCAGAGGGCTTTACAATATGAACAACATTCAACACCCTCAATCTTTAAAAAACACCCAATAGGCAATAACTCTGGGTAAAAACCAACGTCAGAATAATGAGATTATTTCATAACAGCAGAGGGCAGCAGGAGCCTGGTCTCCAGTAGCCATACGGAACAACCCGTGTTGATTTAAGAAAAACTAACTTTTTTTCCCAATTACAACACATCCACATAGACACTCTCTACCGTACATGCACGGGTTGGCACTACACACATTCACTATTATAATAAGCACAAAAAAAAGATCCATACATGATATTTAAAACTTCATGGAGACGGCAGGTTGTGTTCACTCAACGCTGCATTGTGAAGAGAACCGGTCTCCACATCATTCTTTGGATTCGTGCCCATTATAAAGAAAAGCTATTTGTAGAACTGCACGTGTGTACGACCAATACATGCACACAATCATACACACTCACCATCTTGGTTTTAACCAGTTTTTCTATGGCGCTAACCAGCTCTGCAGCGCTGGGCACGTCAGAGGACGACTGCATAGACGTTAGCAAGGATGAAGACTGAGAGGAAGAGGAGGATCAAAAGCAAACTGCCGTGTTAGAAAGATTGGAAGTGAAGGAGAGAAGGCAGGAGGTGGAAGAAAGACGAGTACAAGCAAGAAAAATAAAAATCGCAAAGGAAGAGAGAAAAGCAGGTGGACACACTGCTGGATTTATACCCAATGAAAAGTTAAATGAATATCAAATCACACTAAAAGTTTATCAGTAAGCATATCAAAGCAAAAGCTGCAGGACGTTTGAGAGATATTAGTGGACAGACAGACATTTAAAGCAGACATCACCAGGTCATTAGTCCGTCATTAGGAGAACCCCCTCCCCAACCCTGCCCCGTCTCACCTTGTCGTCCTGAGCCGAGGAGTCCTTGATGATCTCCATGGGGGGAGGCAGAGGGGTGTGGACCTCCTCGTCCGGCTCCTCCTCCCCGCCGCTCTGCATCCCAGAGGGGGGCTTGGAGAGGGTGTTACGGTCCTTACTGTGGAATCTCTGGAGGGACACACCGACAGAATTGAGAGTCAGTTAGAAATAAAAAAGATTCTCCATAACGGTCCATTTTAAACATTGATGGCGCTCATTCATCATAAAGGCAGGATAAGTGATTGAAAAGGACTCTGATGACACAATCAGACACCTTATTGGACAATTCCTCGTAGTCAACAAACTTGAGAAAGCTGCTTTTGGAAACTTCAAACTTCCTGTGGATGAACTTGAATGAGTCATGGAGCGTGGAGATGCTGAGTCTTGCTGCACTTTAAACAGCTTGAGGAAGTGGTGATGAATCACGGCTAAATGAGGCCTCGCGGTTCGGGTCAGACTCGATGAGTTCGTGGATTGTTTCTAGAATAAATAATGTTTGTTCAACTGACACAGACTGAAGGGATAGTTTGGAGGAGGACCAGCAAAACACTTTTTAGATGCCTAGAAAATCAATATCTGTGTATGTTATATTTCTTCTTTTTATTTAGTATATTTTTACCGCCTTGATCTTGCCTTCAGACACAGACCCCCCTCCTCCTCCTCCTCCTCTTCCCCCCCGACGAGGAACTGAAAGCCATCTTTGTTTTTACTTCGGTGTCAGTTCCGATTCACCAAAGTCACACAAACAAAGCAACTACACGATCAAGGCAGCGTTAGACCAGCATGTCCTGTGTTCTGCGAGGGTGAAATGACTGTTTATGTTAATGAGGTCTGGCTGTCTGACGACAAGCTGAAGCGGTGAAAAGATTCTAAATATAACGTTAACTTTAACAGATTTGTTAAAGTGTCCACAGCAGAACGTTGCTTTGCTCCAGTGCTGGTTCTCCAAACTCCATCTACTGTAGTAAAACACGACTGTGGAGAAGAACCTCATGAAAACATCCGAACTGTCCCTTTAAGTGGCAGAACTTCAAGCTGCATTTCCTGTGTAACTTATTTCGTCTCACTTCCCTCAATGAAAACCGGCCTTGAGTCTGCATTGATCTGTTGAACACATTTTTCCCTCTTCTGTCCCGTTTCCTTAATGATCATAAAACTGCATTTACATCACTTTTGTTGGCCAAAGAGCTTTTTTAAGCATTTATTAATTTGTTTTTAGGGTTTCAATATGGTTTTCATGAATTCATGAGTCATAAAGAACATGCAAATAAACCAGAATAATGTTGCAGGGGTTTGCTTTGACAACAGCAACATGAATCAGATTTAAACAAGTTCAAAACAAGTCATTTGTGTGTGTGTGGGTGTGTTTGTGTGTCAGAGAGAAAAAAAGAAAGCCCTAAACAAAGGAAGACGAACAGTTTACCGTCTGTTATGTAAATATTGAAAGTATTAATAAATCCCCTCATACCTCCTGGTCAGGAAGAGCAGATGGATTACCTCTTAACTACGGAGGCTTTGGATACAGGAACAGATTACCAACCATAAAACCGATATGGTGATGATATCTTTCAGCAGGACGACCGGCCCATTTTATGTTTTCACCGTTTACATTTAGTATATCCACATATTTTATCGTATATTCAACATATCTCTTGAATAAGACTTGATCTGCATGCTAGGTGTTTGATATCTGATAATATTTAACACCACTGATGCAAACAAAAACGTTTTGTAGCAACAGAAATGCAATGACCTAGATTTAGTTGTGGCCGGGGGTTAGAATTGTGATCAAAAGACCTGTCATCATATAAAAATGCTGTAAAATGAAAAGTAAGGAAAAATAAGATTTGAGGTTATTCATACAAGAAAATCTGAAATACTTTTTTTTTTTTTACTTTTGATGAATCTAGTTTTTCTGCTCTCACTTTATGCAAAGCGTGTTGCTAAAAAAAAAAATAACTAAGAAAAGCTTCAACTCCTCTGGATCTGAGGGAAAACACTGAATAGGCGTCCGACCATGAAATATAATTGACCAAAAACCTAAACCACATGCTCTCTTTTGAATCTCACGGCTTACCTCATCGATGATGTCTTCCTGCAGGTTGGGGTCCGGCTGTCCCAGGTCACTACTCTTCCTGCTTTCCTCTCTTCCTGTTCCTGGTCCTGTCAATCAAACCAGTTCATTGCGTCAAAAGAAATTGGATTTGAGGATTCAAGAAATCAAAGGACTTCTATACGCAACACAAAGGTGTGTTATTGTGACACACGGGGACGCAGCAGCATCTCCCATCTGAAGACTTCCCTGTTGGAGAACATGAGCTTACTTCCACAAAGCAGATTCCTATTAGAAGGTCTCTACTTGCTACTTATTACCAGGCTGATCTTTCACAGTGTACAAAAATGAAGAGAAACGAATGGCTAGATGGAAGAGAAAAAATAAACATCTAAATAGGAAAAATGTACGTTATGCTTTGAAATGTGGCGTCTTTTGGCTCAGTAACGAATGAGTTTTCTACACAGTAAACCCTCCGGGGGGTATCGATGTCGTCGGACCCTCTCACCCTTCTTCTTCTGGCTCGGGAGCTTCTTGACGGAGCTGCCGTAGCTGAGGCGGCGGACCGGACTGGTGAGCCACTTCCTCAGAGTGTTGCCGGAGCGCTTGGGTCCGGGAGAGCTGGACTGCAGCGAGCTGAGGGACGGCTGCGGCTGCAGGTTGGTCACGGACTCCGTCTTTCCCTCGGAGCCGCTAACGGGGTAGTTTTCTGAAAGGAAATCACAAGTTTGAGATTTTAGTGGGAGACAATCGGTCGTACGTGTTCTGCTTCCTCAGCGTTCTGAGGGTTTTGTAAATTAAAGGGTTTGGTGGCGATCGAAGAATCAAAGAAGGAAAAAGAATATATAAACTAAATCAGGAAACTTGAGGACTTCATGTCGTCCAGCTCCACTTCTTCCTTTGATTCTCACAAAGTCAGGAGTTCACACTCCGACGTCACAGATTACTGCAAAAACTCAGAGAAATCAACCTCGTTCCGGAAAATAAAGTTATCCGTTGCTCCGTTTGAAACTATTCATGACAAAAACAGTTAAATACACTGCCGTACAAATCATTTAAATTACAAAATCGAAACTGTATATTAGAAATATTTAATTTCCATACAATCTAGTGGTGAAAGTAACTCGTTTAAACCGGCCTTCATGGAAGTAGAGACGCCTTCAAACACGCCATAAATGAGCTGCTTGTATCTCGATGGTCTCGATGGTCCCCGATCAGGCGCATGTGCTGTTGTTCATGTTCGGGCACCACAGCGTCGTGTTTTGAATCTCGTGAAGGAAACTGAGATCCAGATGAGTCTTCAGCTAAAAACAAAATGTGTTTCGCAGCTGCTCTCACGTCTGATGACGATGTCACTTCTGACACTTGTAGCCTCGCTGGAGATTAATTTCTTCTCTGCTTACTTTATTATTATGTTTGTTAGCAGCTGTTAATCTTTAAGGCGACACCCAGTCACCCCAGTTTATTTTACGCACTGGTCCGTTTAAAGATTTTGGGCTATTTTGCTTCCGCATGTCATCTTTCAGACAAGTGGAAAGAAAACATCCAAAATACACATTTAGGTATTTATTTTACTACTTTTGTCTTTTTGTGTCTGCAGATTTCTCCTAAATTCACCAAAAGTTACCATTAAATAATGTCTCATTTGCATATTTAAACATCTCATTTTCAGAATATTTGTCTTAATGTACGTAATCTAATCTTACCCTATTCAACTGTAGTGTCTCCCCTTAAAGAACATGAAGAAAGAACATGTCCTACACAATAAATAACTATTCTAGTTAGAAGTATTTTTGTATGAAGATAACCAGGAAGCAGGTAACAAATATTATTATGCAAATGTGACATGTTTAGATTATATCACATGTGTTTTAAAGAGTGAGTGTGAGATCAGTGCATTGAGAAAAAGAGAAACCGTCATTGTGGTTTCATTTAACACAACAGACTGTCTGTGTGTCTGTGTGTGTGTGTGTGTGTGTGTGTGTGTGTGTGTGTGTGTGTGTGTGTGTGTGTGTGGTCATGTGTCAGGAGTGCGGTGGATCAGCTGCACTCACACACAGCTTTGAGCTATGTGCTGCGGCTGTTTGTTTCAGACAGGAAATGAAAGGTTAAAGGTCAACGGTATCTGAGGGGTTCCTGCTCTACTACCCATGAGTGGGGAGCCCCACAGCCCCCTTTTTTTGTTTACCTTCCTTTCCCTCTATTCATGTCCTCCTCCCTCCCTCCCTCCTCTCGGCTCGTGCTTTTTATCTGATTGTTTCTTACTTTTACACAAATGTCTGTTGTTGAGCTGTAGATGGCAAAAAACAAAAAAACACCATGTGATTGTCTGTCATTTCTATAAAAATGTTCCCGTAAGATAAAAAAACTAAAAAACCATCCCTTTCACTTCCTGTTAGTATTATAAGTCAGATCAGGTCGTAACTGGTTACCAGACAGCAGCCATGTTAACATCTCATCCATTCTGTCTCAACATTATTTTACATATAAACTCTACAATATTCTCAATTAATTTAATAAAAAAGTGGGTCATTTAATGTTTCACTTGAACCGATATGAATGCTTCGTCATTGTGTTGCTGCTGCTTCACAACTCAAACACTGTTGTCCAAACAAAACAAACATTTTCCAATACTTCTGGCCTGACGTTGACCTTTAGTTCCCCTCCCTGATGTCACCCGACTCCCCCACACCTTCCCCTTCATGTTGAGGAGCAGCAGGTTAATGAGGCATGAATTAATGGCGCCTGTTGTTTCAGTCCTTATCTGACCGCGTCAGCAGTGTGGCTGAGATAAATAAAACTCTTGTTCCAGACGGCAGCCAAGGTCAGCCAGCGCTCCTGAAGCGGCCTCTGTTGCTCTGCTGCTCTCATGAGACCGGCTCGTGACGCGCTCACGGAGAGGCGGAGGCCGGGCGGAGGCCGACGTAGTACTACTGAACGTATCGGCCAAACTTCAGTGAACACACTTCAGACCGTATGAAAAGACGGAAAACAACACAAGCCCCGCCCCCTCCATGGTAGCGGATGGGACATCTAATCGGTACACCTCAAATAATTTTTTCCCCTCAAAAGATTGTCAGTTTACGTAGTTCTTACGACACTGATGTTTGTTCAAGTGTATTCTTCGTTAAAATGAGGTTTTGATTAATTACTTGGGGTGTGACGGATGTGATTGGACAGGAAAGGTTACTTTAACTTTCCAGAAATGTCGAAACTTCAAGTAATAGTAACCATGACACCGCAGCTCCAGCTCCACCCCCCGTATCACTACTGCACACACACTCTGCCTCCAAATGAGGTAATCGTTTTTTTTTTAAATATATAGATATCTACATATATAGATATCTATATATCGTCCATTTTCTATGGAGAGTCTCTGTGCAAAACAGTTAGGACGACGCAACGTAGCCACAGTGCAGGAGAACAACTGGTACAAATCCAAAACATGTGCTGACCTTAGTACTTCTGCACACAGCAGAGGAAGTGCAAATAAATAACATACTGTGCACACACACTGTGCACATACACACTGTGCACACACACACTGTGCGCACACACACACACACACACACACACACTGTGCACACACACACACACACACACACACCTTTGTTGGTCTTTTACTTTGTAATTGACCAGAATTCCTTTGTGCTTTTAAGTTGTCACTTGACCTTGAACTCCCTTCAGCCGAGGAGCTGCACAGCGTCGAGTGTCCCACCTCAACATTCTTTGAAAGCTGTACATATTTCACTGCTATGACGAAACACTTAATTGTCTCGACAAACAACAGGGCGGTTAAGATGAAATCACAAACAACTGCACCCTGTATTTGACACCACTCCAAATAAACAACAGGCAAATGAAAAATAACCAAAAACATATTCAAGTTTAAAAAAATAAATAAAATAAAAATGACTTCCACACGGAAAAGATCTCTAAAGTCACACTATACGTCACCTCAAGACTATTGTGACAAACCGCTGTTGGTAACTTGAGCTATTGCAGTCAGTCAACCTTTAGTCTGTTCATTTTAAAGGAATGCCTGCGTTTATGTATTTGAACGGTAGAAAAGAAGGAAGTTGGTGAAGGAGGAGGCCGAGACAACGATCCCTGAGACAACGATCCCTGAGACAACGATCACCGAGACAACGATCCCCGAGACAACGATCACCGAGACAACGATCACCGCTCCACCTCTCCGCCCGTCGTCACTCCGCCCGCTGTCTCAGTGGCCACTCCCTGAAGGGCTATTGAGCGAATCCAGTCATGTGTGTTTAAGAGAGGGAAACAGGTCACGGGGTCACATGTCCACTTGTGCGTTCAGCAGAGAACCAACGTCGAGTCGTCGAGCGGCCTCGACGACCGGCTGACGACAGAAACTCATCACGGACCCGAGCGCCGGCCAATCAGAGGACGAGTGGCCGCTTGAACTTCTGCTCCTGCCGAGCACGATGACGCAGCGTGCTGCCGTCAGGTCCCTCCACAGGAAAGCCAAAAGGGATGTTTTCCATTTGGATTATAGGAGGAAAAAAAAAAAGTAAACAATCTCTGTTCAGGATATTTTCACGCTTTGTTCGGCGAGATAAATCCTCAAACATGAACACCACTTTTATGGATTTTCTGAAGCGTGAATACAAAATCAGCCGGAAGTAAAACTCTAACGTGAGGCTGTAAAAGGAACCACACCACGGTCACACGACACGGTCACACGACACGGTCACACGACACGGTCACATGACTTCACGGCTCGTTAGTGAAAGCTTCGAAATTCATGAATTCTAATTCAAATCTGTGTTTTATGACGTCAAACAAAATGATTAAATCTCTCGAGACGAGGGAACTAGAAGGGAAAAAAAAAATGCTGAATCACTTCCTGGATTTAGAACTCATTCCCGCGGCCCTCAGCCAGGAGCAGCTCGTTCAACAAAGAAGGAGCATACCGTACAATGAGCATGACAAAACCAGAACCACCGCCTCGTGGTATCATGCCTCCCCCGACCACTCAAGTTGCAGTTCACATCCATGTCTGTCGACCATGACAGCACTCAGACAAAAAAACGGGTTTCGTGAGGTCACGGTGACCTTTGGCCCCCAAATTCTATTCGCTTCATTATTTTGTCCGAGCGGCGAATATATGCGCCAAATTTGAAGATGTGCGTTTCTGAGATATTCACGAGAATGGGACGGACGTGAAGTCACGGTGACCTTTGACCATGAAATCATAATCAGCTCATCCTCGAGTCCAAGTGGACGCTTGCACCACATGAAGAAATGCCCTGTAGGGGTTCCCGAGATATCCCGAAAACCATAAACACTCATTCGGTGGTTCAGTGTATGAGGTTTGTACTAAATGGCCAAAAACACATTGCTCTATATTTTATCATCAATCGTCACAAAGAGAACTGGACGATCTGATAATAACGCGTCCTCAGACTTTCCACAGGTACACCAGCTGTCCCCGGGAAGGAGGCGGGACTAACGGCGCCAGGAAAGCGGGACGTTTTCTGAACTACAAACCCACAGACACGCCCGTCTTTGTCTTTGATGAGTCATGAACAACTCTTTGAAGACTTCCTGGCACAGAGTCACTCACGACAGCCACTCCTGATCCAGACATCCAGGTACTGCGTCCCCACCTGCGTGTCGCCCCCCCGTCTGCGTATTGTCGCCCCCCGTCCCGTCCCGTCCCGTCCCGTCCCGTCCCGTCCCGTCCCGTCTGCGTGCCACCCCCGTGTTCTCCCACACCAAGGCACCACTGTTGCTACATCGTGCTACAGTCCGTCATGTGGAACTTTCCAGAGCAACTCTTTCTATCTGCTCGGTACTCAACAGTCTGGCGTCCCAAGCTGGAGTGTTTATTTAAGAAGTGATATCTAATAAAAGTGTGAGCGTTGCAGTGTTGGGACTCTGGAAGACGACTGCGTACTACAGAGCACAGCGGTGTCACACTGACGGCCAGAGTCAGGTGAGACCGAACAGGGAAGCTTTTGTTCAGCTGGCGGCAGGAAGACAGACGGTCTACTGTTAAAATGCCCATCACTCACTATCTTTAATCACACACACACACACACGCACACACGGCCTCCAGTCTGTAGATACTAAACCAGTAGTCTGAATGCAACAGAACAGGGTGTTTGTCTCGCTCTCTCTCTCTCTCTCACACACACACAGTTTCATTCTGTAATTACGCGCCACACACACTTTGTCTATGAATGGCTCTATTAACGAGGGAGTATTGAAACTCAGACCTACTGAGCCACACACACACACACACACACACACACACACACACACACACACACACACACACACACACACACACACACACACACACACACACACACACACACACACACACACACACACACACACACACACACACACCAGAAAAAAATTACAAGAAGTGACAGTAATCTGGAAGGATGACATTCCTCTCATACCTTTCTCTCCCTTTCTCTCGCTCTCTCCCTCCCTCCTGGGCCTGACACATTTAAAACCTGACTAAGCAAACCAACGCACTGAAGGGAAACCCGGTCTCACTGCCGGCTCCTCACATATTAACGCTCGCTCCAAAAATACTAATTTGTTGCAAAATTCATCGACTTCTTCCTCGGCTCATGCTACGCCCGTCCACCAAGTTTCATAAAAAACACCGAGCTGGTAGTTTCACTGTAATCTTTACATAATGACTGGTTTTACTTGGTGCACACAACCAGTCAGAAGAACGGGTCAGCCCCATTATTAGACTTTGACTAAGAACTGAGGTCAGAGGTCACTAATCCTCCTCTCTCTGAGTTTCTTAGTAAAAAGCTGCTCTCTAGGTAAAGAGGAAAAGATACATTGTGACTAAAAACCCTCCTCTTCATGGGAAACACCTCGACTGGAAGGGACGGACGTTACCGATAGGATAACTGACAATTTAGAAAAAAGAAACGTAGACGACGTACTAATTTCTGGAGGGAAAATGGAAATAAGGAAAAGCTGCTGACCTGACTTCTATAAAATCACATACGCTCATCTTTAAACCTGCTCACACCCCACGGAGAAAAGATGAAGCCTCATGAAGTCTAGTCTGCCAACCACAAGTGTGACGCCTCAGATTCTCGTTTCTCAGACGAG
>JACSYO010002162.1:384214-391714 GCA_016806645.1 Ophiodon elongatus
GCCAGTCCAGAGTCCAGTCTCAAGTAAAGACTGAGAAGTGTGTTGCAAGTCTCTTTATTTTGTCAAGTTGAGTCTAAAGTCAGATTAGTGACTTGCTTCTGACTCGAGTCCACAACTCTGCTAATAACTGTAGCTATGAAATAAACCTGACTGCTCATTACCAAACCAGATGTGAGTCTGGGTGACGGCTGCGGCCCGAGGAATGAACCAACCATGGTCTCCAGAGCGGCTCAGGTAAATAAATCACAAATGAAGCCAGCCATACCTTTTTTTTTTTATTTAAAAAAAAAGAAAATCAGAACTGTAAAGCAAGTTAGAGTAAAAAGGAAACTGCTCCTTTCAGATGTTAAAGCTATTTTTATTGCAGTTAGACCATTTGCACGTGGTAAAGTCAATTTGCAAACTGTTTCCTTTCTAAATCCTTTTCATCTCCCTTCAACCCTCATGTTCAACTGTTGTCTGCAAGTGTGCCTCAAACGTGTGCGTCTGCGAGTTTATTTCCTTGTGTAGCAGCTGCAGTTGTCTGATTTGCATCCCTCTGCAGGAACACAGAACATCCTTTTCATCAGCCAGAGCATAAAACACACCATGGCTGAGTCAGGCAAATCAGCTGATCTGGCACGGTCTTTGTGTGTGTGTGTGTGTGTGTGTGTGTGTGTGTGTGTGTTTGTGTACAGCAAAGAGGAATCACCCGCCCACACAAATCTCCTCCCTGATGATTACAACCAGTAACGAGATAAAACTGTAAACTGGCTTGCAGGAAGGCTAGTTATACTAGGAAAGCAAAGTGTGTGTGCGTGTGTGTGTGTGTGTGTGTGTGTGTGTGTGTGTGTGTGTGTGTGTGTGTGTGTGTGTGTGAGAGGTAGTTTATGGTTAGTGTGTTCCAAGTTTGGTATTCAGAAAGTCCTGATAAGATGGGAGGAAGTAACATCTCTGTGTGTGTGTGTGTGTGTGTGTGTGTGTGTGTGTGTGTGTGTGTGTGCGTGTGTGTGTGTGTGTGTGTGTCTATAGTTGCTGCCATCTGCAACACATCAAACTTGATGAATGCTACCGTCAGTAAATGGCTTCTCGGTTTCAGCATCCAACTTCCAATGTGCTGCAAAACTCCCATGATGCAATGAGGTGAAAGCAGCTCATCCTTATGCATCCTCACAACCTGCCGTGTGTCCAGCATGGATAACAGTCACCTCCTCAGGTCATGTAGCAGCTCCACAGCGCCCTCTGTGGGACAGAACAGGAACACTCCAATCTGTGTGTGTGTGTGTGTGTGTGCTGACTCTGGTAAACATGAAGAATGAGTCTTTATTGACTTGTTGTGACCAGCTGGCATTTTACGCTGACAAAAGTTCAGTTTTAAATCAAACTCAGACTTCAAATACCCAGAGCCATATTGAACACGGTCTCTCTCTCACACACACACACACACACACACACACACACACACACACACACACACACACACACACACACACACACACACACACACACACACACCAATTAAAGGTGTCACTTAAGTTTGTCAAGGAGACCGAAACAACAAAAGCCACAACTTTCTAAAATCATTGCAAGATTTTCCCCTCGATGGTGCAACAGAGAAAACATCCCTCAGCGTTCTCAGACACCTTGAATTCATTGAGTGAGACGTATTTAAAAGATCATCTGCTTAAGATCTCGTCCTCTTTCTGCTGTATGGAAGCCCATTAACGCCAATGTAAGGAAATAAAAATATCCCGTAATTCATTATTTCACAAGTTTTTTTCGAGATACTTGGTTGTATTTTTCAGATAAGTCATTATTTTTGCAATACTACATCATTATTGTGAGATACTAAGTCACTTTCTTGAGATACTAAGACATTATTTTGCATTTCTATGTCACCCCAATTCATTATTTTGAGACCCTAAGACATTATTTTGCATTTCTACAACATTATTTTGCATTTCTACGTCATTCATTTGAGACCCTAAGACATTATTTTGGGATAATAAGTCATTATTTTGCATTTCTACGTCATTATCCCCTTTTACTGTCTGAAATGGGCTTCCACAGTTCGGCATGTCTGAAGTGGAACTTGGTAGAAAGAAGCAGTCAGCTTTCCTCTGTGTTGTAATGCCCACATCTCACCAACAGAGGGTGATGTAGATCAGATTACAAGGAAATCAATGATGTCTCCTTCTTGCTGACCAGAGAGAACAAAAATACTGAATGAAGCCATTATTCTTATTTAAGTGGTTGAACTTTGCCTTTTTGTATTTTGAGTCACAAATCTATGAAAACACATCACAGCTGGAGCAGAACTACATAATGACTGAAAACCATCCAATCAGGCCTCTTTTAAAATCTCACTCACAACTGTGCATTATGTGAGAGAATTGTGTTTATTTCAAGGGAGTTTCCTTTGTAAATGTGTTCATTCTGTTTTTGGGCAGCGGGAGCAAAGCAGAGCCAAATAAACAGCAAACAAGAAACATGTGACCTTTCTTCAGTGACGACATCGTTGTCACGCTCATGAACTGAAAACTGAACCTCATCCATCTACAACGCACCACGAAGAGCTCGAGCCGGAACAGAGAGCGACATCTTTGTGCTCCGTTTACTCCATTTCACCCTTTCATCCTTCCCTACCTTTCCCCGAGCCGAAGAAGCAGTCCATCTCCACGCTGGAGCGCGAGTGGGACACGCAGAGGGCGGAGCTGGGGACCAGGCCCTCCTGGGGCGGGCTGCGCTCGGTGGTCCGGACCAGACACCAACCGGGCCGCTCGCTCGGCCGCTCCAACAGCTCCACCGTCTGGCCTGGAGGGGACGAGCAGACGGAGGATTCACAGGGCGGCACTTCAGACAATCTCAATCTCATTAGACAGTAAAAATGTTACGTATTGTACATTTTAAATACTTGAAAACACACCAATTTTCTTTCAGTCCGACCCAACTAAAACTACATTGCTAGAACCCAAACTACGGTTTTAGTTCAACCCAAAGCGACATGTAACGGTTGGATTAAACCACGAAGCCAACGGTCAACAGGACAGATGTTATCTCACCGGTGCTGACGGACATCTCCGTGCTGCATCCTGCTGTGAAGTCCTGGAGGACCACGGTCAACTCGCAGCCTCCAGAGAGCTGCAAACGGAGAGAGAGACGTTAGATTAGGCTTCGAGGAGATCCAAACATTACCGGTGCTTTAAAACCACGTCCCGTTTGCATGTGTGGGGCAAAGACATCACTGGTTTGTGATGCTCTTCTCCGACATTGGAGCCTCGAAGAATCGGTTGTTAATCCACCCGAGGACAGAGGAGCTTAATCCGCCCGTGTTTGCACAACAAACACTGAATATTTGCAGAGTGAAAATGCAGATATTTAAGTTCTGGTCAGGCCGGAGGAACCGGATGAACCGGCAGCTCGAGGACATGACCTCGCTCGGGTTCTATAACAAACACTGAACCCTACGAACAGAGAAGGAGCCGCGCAGAACACAGAACTCTACCAAGGACAGAAGGACTAGTGTCTCTTTTTACACAAACGTCTCCAGGCAACGTCGAATGCCACTCGCCGACCTTTAGGACTGAGCTCTAATCTGTGAGATGAAGGCCGAGCAGCATATCGTCCACATGAAGCTCCGTCCAGTTGGGATGCGTCCAAACCGACATCGAAATGTGTTCCGCCTGAACACGAGAGCAACTGTGGGTAAAATAAAAATGTACATTTGCAGATGCACTATCCCTTTAAAAGCCCCCGAACACCATTTCTCCATATTATTAAATATTCACAGATAAAAAAAAAAAAGTAACAAGCAAATTTAAAACATATGTTACTGATTGGGGTTTAAAAAAAATAATTAAAGGGACACCATTCATGTTTACATCCAGTCCACGAGTGGATGCACGCGTCCTTCCGCGCGGTGATACGGTCGGCGGGTGTAGTTCATAAAGAGAGAAAATAGTTCCTAAATGATGACCGGAGACAGACATCGCTGTTGTTTCAAACGTGGATTGCCATCGACATCTCCAAAACTACAACTCACACCAAAACAATCTAGAGTGATGGATAGCTCGACAGATAGGAGGAAGAATATGTGTTTTAGATTTGTTTTGGGTGTGTCTGTTCCTTTAAGACTCAAACACTGAGCTTATCTGCTTCTTCGGGGCCGTGTGGAGAGTAGACCAAACCAAACAACCAAACAAGCCCCCGACTGTCACCAGAATAGGATTCAAGGACTTCTAGATCCTGATTGGTACATACGTGACATCATCTTATCCAGTCAAATGAAGAGAAGTCGTCCGAATTCACGACAACTCAAACGTCTAAATGTCCACAAACTTAAATGTGAGTCTGCTCGACTGAGTGTGGAGAAACACAAGTAGTGGATCACTCAGAAGTTTTCTTCCTACGAGCTGAGAATTAAAATCACGTAATTGATCTCACTGACATCATCAAATATATTATCAGCTGGACAATTCTCATGCTTAACGATTGACGTGATTGACAGAAAGCGGAAACAAACTAATATGTGACCCACAGTTTTGGTCATAAAGTGTTCATGGGTCGTAATGGCTTCGTAAAACCTGTTATATAAAGAGTGATTTGACACACACACACACACACACACACACACACACGCGATTGCCACAGAAGACGTCATACTCCCGAGGTGTGTTGACCTTTACTCCTATTAAAACAGATATTTATGGCCCACGGTAACGGAACGAATCCACCGATTGCAGCTGAGAGGATCTGAGTGTTTAAAACAAACAGCTCTGATAAAGCTTCCTGCACCGAGGTGACCTGGGTGCCGAGGTGACCCGGGCGCCGAGGTGACCCGGGTGCCGAGGTGACCCGGGTGCCGAGGTGACCCGGGCGCCGAGGTGACCCGGGCGCCGAGGTGACCCGGACGCCGCGCTGCAGAGACGCCGTCAGCTGATGACGACCTGCAAAGCAGCCTCACACCTCGGGTGGGTGGGGGGGGGAGGGAGGGGTCTGTGTGGGGGACCGCTCCAGAACCCGAGCTGGTGTTTAGCCCGAAAACGTGTCCAGACGCTGCACCTGCTGTTCACCTGAATCCATCAGGTTATGGCCGAAGCATTTAGCATTTGCAGGTGTGAATCTCATGCAAACCCAATATAAATAAACGACATCAAATAGATTAATTCAGTGCCTCCGTGTCCAATTATGTTAACCTTTTCATTTTCTTAAAGATTTCCGTCCGACTGTGACAATATGAAAACATTTATAGATTTTACTCAGGATTTCTTCTTCAAAAACGTCGGTCTTTTGGATCTGAAGGTCACCGGGATGGAAATAGGGAAAAACGGTTATGATTCATTCTGACTGTCCTGATTTGATTTTCTAATGAAACAATCTGCTAATAACTCATCCTGATGATTAAGTACACATTGAACATACCATTTCTATGGAGATACTTCAGATATTGAGGATATTCTGAATATTATTAATTAACCATTCATTATCGTAAATAAAATCCGGTTTTCTGTTGAAAAAAAATATCTTAAAACTATTTATTGTTGTTTTTTTCTCATTCAGATTTTTGGTCCATTGAAACACACATAATGCAGTATTTTAAAGAACTTTGATCTATTGCTAATGATTTATGAGGGCAGTTAGAGTAGAAATCCAACGTCACAACAGTTTGTTTGTTTGGAACCTTCTGAACGGGTCACGTAAGTCGTACCACAGCAGGGAATAAAAACAAAGCCAGAATCCTGTCTGACTTCTGTCCAGAGAGGGACTCCTCCTCAGTGAAGGCCCCCGAGGGCCGCACAGATGAAAGAGACTCCATTTGACACTAAAAGTAAAATCTATGTGTATCGACAAAAAAAAGTGGCTACAGGATGTAAATCCAGCCACTTCCCTCTCTTCCTCCATCTGCTCTACCCTCATTGTCTTGGAAAATGTCAGGGTGTGTGTGTGTGTTAGTGTGTAAGCAGGCTGCTCTTTGCCAGGCTAAAGATCTCCTAGCAACAAGGACCCCTGTTTCTATAAAAGGTGCAGGTGAGTTTATACTGAACAGATGGCCACACACACACACACACACACACACACACTAGACCCCTGTACTGGGAATTGTGACGTCACCGAACTTCATGCACCAACAATAATTGACTTTGCTCCGTTGGGTGGAGGCATGGGTGTGGAAACCTGCTCAAACGGAGCGCAGGCCGCCTCCGAGGCGCTGGTCCGACGTGGAGTCCAGCAGCTGATGTCAAACAGCAGCGGGTAGCTGAGATGTTGTGGTGATGCTGAATCTTTCCTCAGCCTTATACCTCAAACAACACGCGTCGTTTTAAATCCCCAGTACACCTTCATTATTAATAAAGCACAGGCCAGTCTGTAGAGTCAACTATTACAATCACAAAAGAGGTCCAATCAGGGAAAGTGAGGGGGAACACCTGCGTAGTGGACGATCCGTGTGTAAGTGTTAATCAGACTGGTGACTACAGACAACATTTGGCATCCCCGTTTAGATTTGAACATCGTTTTGAGAACAGGGTCGCCCAATGGTAGCATATGCTGGTGCTTTATGCGAAGCCAACAACTGTATAGGATTCACTCTCCATCCATAAAGCATGGTCCAAACGATTTCTGAGGAAAAGGATCAGAACATTTTCAATATCTCTGCTCTTTGCAGACGATGTGGTTCTATTGGCTCCATCAGACCGAGACCTCCAGCACACACGTGGAGCGGTTTGCAGCAGAGATGCGAGTTTGTACCTCCAAGTCTGAGGCCTTGGATCAGAACCGAAAAACGGTGGACTGTGGACTCCTGGTTGGGAGTGAATGGAGCGGGAGATGGTCCCGGACCGTTGTGGTGAAGAGGGAGCGGAGCCAGTCCGTCCCCACCTATGGTCAGGAGCTTTGGGGATTCACCAAAAGAAAGAGATTGCGGATGCAAGTGGCTGAAGGGAGTTTCCCTTGTAGGGTGTCTGGGCTCAGCCTCAGAGATGGAGGAGGCCAGCTGAGGCGGTCCGACATGTGATCAGGATCCTGCTGGATGCCTCCCTTTGAGGTTTTCAAGACCAGCTGCAGGTATTGTACGTCTCTTCAGGCCTGGGAACACTTCAGGGTCACTGGCCCAGGAAGAGCTTCCGAAACTCCCCGCTATGCCTCCTGCCCCTCCACCCTCCCCCCTCCTCGACCCGGCCCCAGATGAATGGAAGATAACGGATGTATGGATGTTTAGGTATTTCAAGAAGAGGAAATGCGTTTGGAACCCGCAGAGAAGCATAGCCATAGGTTGTTGTAAATATACAGAATGCCTCAGTACAAAAGGAATATGGTTTGATATCTGTCTGCGGATGGGATTTAGACATTTTATTAGACATTTTATTAAATACAAAAAGTCTTAAATCTCATTAAACACACCAGACAGATTGATGCAAGACTTTCATTGAAACAAGCTGAGAATGATTACGGGACACGGGGTTCAGCCAAACTCAGTACGGCTCTAATCGGACGCTCGGTTTGTTTGTGTGTCTTCAAGGGTGC
>JACSYO010002162.1:396714-409214 GCA_016806645.1 Ophiodon elongatus
ATTGACTCAAAAACAATGAAAAGGTACAGCAATTTTATTTAATGTGCACTGATGTAGGGATGGGTACCGAAATCTAGTGTCATCTAGTATACTTAGTAGCATCTCCTCTGCCCTCTGCGTCAGGGCCGAGCTTCTTAAAGTAAGAAGCCAATACTTTATGAATACACCTAATCAACAAGCATAAAAAAAAAAGACAGATTTTAATCTGCTCTGTCCGGAGTCTCTCAACCACTCGCTCTATGTTTTAAAGAAAAGGGGAGATTCCCCTTTTTCTTTGGCCTGCGTCCCAACTGCAGAACTACTTTTAGACACTTTCGTGTGACAGCGATGCCAAATCTGTCACATGTATAGTATAATGGAAATCAAGTTGTCCTCGACTTACACCATGCCATATCAGAAACATGTGAAACCAGAAGGAAGTGATTTGCTGTAATTCTAATTGGTGGTCTGGTCGTTACTAATTACAGGGTCAGTTCGCCCAAAGTACAAGAAAATTAAAATAAACTCTGGTCCCGTACACGTATTGTTGTTGCCATGGGGACAGTTTAGTTTAGTTCGCTGAGGTTTCATCTCTCAGGTTTGTGCTGCCAATCCAACACAATGGAACTGTGGCATTTCATTCTGGTGGTAGAGATCCTGAAGAGCTGTCCTCAAACAAGACACCATCTGCCCCGTCCCAAGGTCGGATTCAATAAACATATTGAGTTAATGATATCTCATATTGAGTTAAGGATATCTCATATTGAGTTAATGATATCACAGCGCATTACGTTTTGCCAAAGTGCAAATTGCCCTTTTTTACTAACATGCTGAGTCGAGTGGGGCTCGGGTCACACAGACCGGGTTCGGGGTCAGACTCGGGCTCAATTATATATATATATATATATATATATATATATATTATACGCGTCTGCGCTGCAGGGTGAAATGATACGATCTCAAGTGAGGAAAATATGAATTAACGCAGAGAGTTTTGAGAACTTTTTTGGAGTTCGATAAATACCTGCAGCGATCCCACAGCAGCAGAAAAAGAATAAGTGCGTCTACCCGTTGAGAGAGGTGGTGCGCGAGGCTCAGCAGCATAACGTTTGTTATGCATAAAAAAATAAAAAAAAAAGACATTTATCTTGAACTGTTATTGCATCCCGTCACTGCAATCCAAAATAAAAGCGTCTGAGCAGACGCTTCAGTTACCAGCAGCTCTCTGAAGATGCTAATAGCACTACGGGAGTTAGCGCTTTAACTCCGTTATTGTGGTGAGGCTCATCTTGTGGATGCTCTGTGGCGCTCGGAGCTAACGCGACCATGACAACAGGCTCCCAAAGACAACGAGAACACGCCGATGTTAAGCGTTAATCTTCATAAGGGTTCGTCCTGATGGAAAACGTGATTGGCTCGGACCAAACTCCACGGCGGTTAATCCAAAAGTGGGAGAGACATTTCACTCGAACGTCAACCTCACGGTGGTGCTCAGTCGGGGGCATCTCCAAAGTCGTTGGGATTCATCCTCTGGGGACCACGAATATCCGGATTAAATCCAACGGAAAATCATCAAAAAAATGTTTTATCTTTTGTGTCAGCTGGGTTTTTAAACTTCTGAGCAAAAACCTGAAGACTCAATCCAGGCGTCACATATTGCTTCAATTTATTAAAAAGGCCCATGGGATAAAAAAAACAAAATTGGATTCAGCCAATGTTGAGCGATGCATATTCAGTCCAACAGGAGTAATGTGCTAGTTGGGTTTATTGGTTCTGGCTCACAGAAAAACACACAGTTCTCCTCCAGCTGAAGGCGGAGGCTAAAACCGTGTTTGCCCTCTGACCCCCGGGGCTGTGGTGGAGCCACGAGGGCTGCCAAGCAGTCAACCGCCGGAACGGTGCTTTAAATAACGCCGAGACCACAGACGGCACCGCAGCTGAGTCAGAGCAGCGTCACGGGGAAGACAGAATTCCACCCGTCGTCACAGAGCAGACTCAACAAATCATCACAGAACTCAGATCCTCACGTCTACCGGATCAGAGCTGCCCGCAAGGGTTTGGACCGCGTCGCCACAATACCCCATGAAAAAAAGAAAAATAAAAAAAGGTAGTTTGTCGGTGCCTTCTGAAATGACCGTGTGACGAATGTTTCCTGATCGGCCGTCTCTCAAAGGTTACGGTCTGGTTCAGCTGGGGAACGTGTCCTTCATGGATAAAAGAGGAAAGGTCAAGGATTATGGTTTCCAAAGTCAAAGTCACAAACTGCGTGTGCAAAACGCCGCCTCGACCTTTCGCCCCCTCCACCGCTGTTAATTAGAGCGGGCGCTCGTTACTCACACGGCGACCGCACGAGGTCACATGACAGGATGTAAACACAGGTTGCTTGACGTGTTCAAACAAACCATCAGAGCCGTTTCCTGGTGAGAACGTGTGCTTTTTGTTGTTTTAGCTTTGAAAGCTAACATCGGTTTAACTAAAACCACGACTAAATGGTTTAAGTTCGGACTTTAAGATGTTTTTTGAGGGTCTTCACGTCAATGAGTGTGGTGACCAAGATCAGAGGACTGTGTACGTCAAGTGATTGAATTCCTACTAAACACCTATGAAATGTCATCACTTCGTATTAGACATTTGTGAAATTGTTATAATTAGTATGTGAATTCTTGAGTTATGGCGCAAAAACAATAAAGGGGTTTTGTGAGGTCAACATGACCTTTGACCTCCAAAATCTAATCAGTTCATCTCCTAAATTATCTTTTTAAACTGTTTTTTTTGCCGCGACTACTTTCAATGCAGAATATGAATATTTTGGGTTTCAGAACGAGGTCGATTCTTTTTGGCTTTTGCACCGGGAATACAGTCCTCAACCATCCATGTTGTGCAGAACGGAAATATTAAAAAGAAAAAAAAGGTACAGGCTTAGTATTTCGAACTCAGCCAGCAAACTTTATTATTCCTTTAAACAGGAATAATAAATTGACGAAGGCAGACCAGATCCACTCCTCCAGTTCTTACCCTCCACAATAAAAGCCCCAGACACACAGCTGCTAACCGTTCACCCGAGGCAACTCAACTTCACTCACAACATTTTGCTAAAAAGAAAAGTCAATAAAATAGCTTCACGATTGCCACAGGAGGAAAGAAAGAAAGAAGAAATATCGTCCTTTCAGCGATTCAGGAGGAAGATCAATCTGTCGGAAGAGCTGCTGAATGTCAAACATTAACAGAGATGTCTGAACTAAAAATAGATTACATAACTCCACTGGAATATTTGAGCATGATAAGATTGTGTTTTTTATGTTGAAGAACAGCTGATAGAAATAGAGAAAGAAGGCAAGTGGCAAACAGAAAAATAGGGCGGGGGGGCATTCGTCATAAAAAAACTTCTCCATAAACAGTAGCCACACACACACACACACACACACACACACACACACACACACACACACACACACACACACACACACACACACACACACACACACACACACACTCTAGACCCAGACAGCCAGTGGAACATCTGACTGTGCCAGTGTTGGGCTGTTATTATAGTATATGTGAGAGAGAGAGAGAGAGACAGAGAGAGAGACAGAGACAGAGAGAGAGAGAATTTGTGAGACTTGAGAGAAAAAGGAGCAACTAATTGCGGGTGTGTGCGCATCTAAAAAAGTGTGACAGACGAGGGCGAGGCCAGACGGAGAAAAGGTACGAAGACAGTCTCACAGGAAATGGGAGCGGTGAGGAGGAAAAAGAAGGCGGTGTATACATATCGACCCAGAGCCTGTTTGAATGGTTTTAACACTAACATTTCAGAAAACAAAAGACAGCAATTCGTCTCTAGAAACAAAACATCCTCATCTCCCCCGGAAGAAACCGGTGATTACTGATCAGTACCAGAACTGACCTCTTGTTAAGAGGTGGACCAATCATCAATCTAAATCACCACATTATGGAAGCAGCTCCCTTTTCTTCATGGGGAGAGTGAGTGAGTGAGTAATATAGGTCTTTAAAAAGCAAATTAATTTTAATAGCTCGTCTCAAATGCGTCACCTCCAGTTTGGGCTCTCTCAGTGAGTTGTCCCCCCCCCCTCCCCTCTCTCCCTCTCCTCCACCCTATTGATTGTGACTCAGTGAACATTTCACAACTGGAAGACGTCCTGGTGTTTTAAATCCCCAGACATTGCATCGCTGTGGTTCTAGTCACCCTCAGGGTTGGAATTCTCTTTTTATTTAAAAAAAAAAAAAAAAAGAAAAACATGTGCAGAAGCTCCACCTGTCAGGTTTCCAGCTTCGCTCCTGAATCATGTTTAGTTTGACGCACTAATCTGTTAGAGGAACAGGACAGAAGCTTCTTCTACTGGCTGACTCCACAGGACGCGGAGCAGAAGCATCCTCACAGAAGGCATTAGACCCAGAGTGCACCTTGAGAGCGGCTCCGCGTTAAACAAACACGCCTGATCAGATAACTCAATAAACAGCGTTATCTGGAGTCGCCTTCGCTCCAAAACACACAAGGAATTGGTCTGCTTGATGATAATAAATCCCCGGAGGGCCTGTGGAGCCATGGGAACCGAAGGACAAGGAGGAAGCACCGCCGGCCTCCACTTCCACGGAGGACGGCACGCTCCCACTCCCCCGGGACAAAGGAATACATTCAGCTCTCCCTGGAGCCGGGCGACAGCACAGTTATCCACTTCAGATGTGCACGTGAACACAAGATAATCAGACTGAGGCGAAGTGAATCATCGCAATGCACAAAGGAGATGGAAGATGACAATTATTTTATTTTCTTCCTCCATAAAAGCTGTTTTATGGTCTATAGTATCGGCTCTGTCCCGCGTGTGGTCGAGTTCTTCTTCTGTTGTCACATTACAGAGCCTGCTCATGTAGAGCCTAATTAAAATAAGAATAAAAACTGCATCCAAGAAATAAAGCTCGCAGTTCAGGTCGTGCTTTGCCGTGTCGGCATATGAAATATGAAACTTATCCAAACTAAATGCAGGAAACTTTTTTTTTTTCTCTTTCATGTTTTCAGGAAAAACAGAAGGAGGAGGATCCAAAAATAGCCAGCGAGATTCTTCTTAATCCTCATAACAATAAACTGGAGAACAACAACAGCCCCCACACCCATGCTCAAAGAAAAGAGACAAAAAGGGCTGGAAAGAAATCCTATTATGATGTTTTCATTGGACAGGAAGAGGTGGGGAGAACACCGTGGACATGCAGTACTAAATAAATCAAATAAAAGCACAGACTACTCAAAGTTAAAGTAAAGCTGTTTGTGCATTAGAAATGTTCAGATTGTTTCTTTCCCTAAACCGATACGGAGACTTGAACTTTTATTGACCGTTGTCGATCCGATATCAACAAAAGTTAAAACAGTTCATAACTCCCTCTCAAATATCTCATTTGTATTTCTGTGAAAACATTTTCTTCAAACAACTGGATTTATTCAACTTTCTCACCAAAAACTGCATTTTACAAAGTTTCATTTTGAGTTTAATTATGTTTTTCATCATAAAGTGACTCAGTGCAGCCTCTGTTCTAACGTTAGCCGTTAGCTCCGTTATTTAGCCAACCGGGACCGTGCTGCCCACCGGCTGCTAACAGCTGATGCTAACTAGCGCTAGCGAGTTTATCAGCTTTATCGGGAAATGACGAGGGTCAGGTGTTGTATCAGAACAACTCTAATGTGCATGGTATCAAAATTATGCATTATTAAAAAAAAAAAGTGACACACAGACACACGAGCCACACTGCTTAGGCCATTCTGATGGAGTGAAGAAGTGTGTGTGTGTGTGTGTGTGTGTGTGTGTGTGACATTTAGAGGCCGGGTCGTGTGTAGGCGTGGGGTTGCTTGGTAAAAAGGCCACACTGTGTAACACTACAGTGGGAGGCCATGGCTGACATCTGTGTGGGTGGATGTGTGTGTGTGTGTGTGTGTGTACTGGGAATAGGGAAGTATTGTAGTAACATCGGGGGACACGCAGTGTGGAACCAGAACCACCAAAACAGCTGCTCCACCAAACTCCAACGTTTCGCCGTTCATTTGTAAACAAACCTGCCTGATAGAACTTGACAGATGACCTTTGAACCTTTGAACCAAACCAGGAGTCACTCTGTGAGTCAGCAAACATCCAGTTAGCTAAGTCACTGAAGTTTGCCCAGTTCTAATCCGTTTGCCTGTTGCTCCTTCGGCTCCTTCAGACACTGAATCAGAAGGCAGTGAAGGTTCAGAGCTCCATAAAGGAAACCCTGGTCCACAGCAGCTTTAATATCCAAGTTAAGGATTTGAACTCACGGTGCAGTTTAGAGTGCACATTTTCTGCTTATCATTTGTAGCGCTTTGCATTCTGGCTGATTGCCAAAACAAAAGTCTAAAGCTGGGCTTACTTGGATGTGAGAGGCCGGTTGGTAGGAGGCGTCGGCACAGACGCCCGCACACAACCTGAAGAGGTTTCTCATCTCCGACTGCTCCTCTGTTCACATGGCGACATTGCCGGATTCTTCTCACACACACACATCAACCACTCACATAAAGCTTAACCTTCACGTGACCTTAAGGCTAAGCTCAACTCACTGGCGTATTTACGGCGCCGCCTGTAATGGATGTGAGAGAACACACGTGTACACAAACACACGTCTTCCTGCCACTGGCAGAGGCACAGCCCCTGCTTCTGCCCCTTTGTAGCTGCGCGGGAGACCCTGTAGCGCTGTAGACAGCTGTAGGTCATCAGCTCGTCAAGGAGAGCTGCCTTCCTTCAACTCCTCTTCCTCCCTTCGACACACGCGTCTCCTACCTTGTCGCTGTCGACGGTGTTCTGGGACGTCCTGGACGCGATGGAGATGGTATCCGGTTGGCTGCTGCCGTCTCCCTGACTGTCTCCGTCTTCACCTCCGTCCCTGGACACACACACACACACACACACACACACACAATCAGAATCTCTTCATTTGAATCTCTGTCAAACCCAAACCCTCTCAGTGTGAGAATGTGACGACACATGGGACAATATCACCACTCGTGCTGTTTTTTTTTTTTTAAATCTTAAGAGAGATTCAAAACCTGCTGAGCTGACTCTTTTGTATTTCCAACCACGGTGATGTGATTCCTGCCCGCAGCGCCACCGTTTACAGTGACGGTGTTTTCTAGTTGTGGCAACAGTAGAGGCAGAAAAGAGTCCCAAAGTCCCGGGAACCCCCGGCTGTGCATTTCCCAGAATTCCCTCACTCAATCAGAGACTCCGTTTACATGCACACAACCGGCCGCTGTCAGCTCTTATTGATAAGACGATATTCCCACTAAGCTGTTTACGTGGCGAACGAAAAAGAATGCACCGCTCATGACGTAGCGCTCAGGCCGTGTCCTTTAAAAGGTGCAGTGCCGAGAGGTTTGGCGCCACCTGGTGGGGAGGTTGCAGATTGCAACCAACTGAAACTTTCCCTTTGTGACAAGTGTGTAGAACCAGAGTGGCCGACGCGGAAAAAGCGAATGTCCCTACCCAGAGCAAGAGCTTGGTTTATACACTATCGAAGAACATACTTATTAAATATTATATTATTTTATTTTATTTAATATTATTATTCTATTCTACTTGTTGTATATATTGTGCATTTTTCTTATTTTGTTATTATTATTCTATTCTATTTTTTGTATACATTGTTCTTATCTTAACTTACCTGTATGTAAAAAATGCTGCTGTAGCAAAAATAATTCCCCCTGTGGGATTAATAAAGTATATATCTATCGAATACCATATTTTCCTTTCGTGCCAATAGATCACCCTAAATGCCGCACACTGTTCCCTTTAAATAACTTTAAATTTAATGTTGCACAAGTTTTGCAAAGCTGGCCGTAAACAGGTAAGCAAATGAATGTTGCAAAATGAGAATCATAGAGAAACATATTGCGTACCTTTCCCCTTCTACCTGCAGTGATCATTATTTTGTCGTCAGAGTGAACATTTCTATTAATGGAAACGTGGTTTCTGACAGTTTTACCTCTTGAGGCATTTCTTCACCACGTGATGAATTCTCTCACGTTCAAAACCGGGTTGATTTATGTTTTGTCAGCACAAATCTCTCATCAGGAAATCTAAAAGCCCTATTTCCTCATCAGAAGTGTAAGTGACGTGTGTGTGTTTGTGTGTGTGTGTGTGTGTGTGTGTGTGTGTGTGTGTGTGTGTGTGTGTGTGTGTACCTCTTTGTGTTGTTCCTGGGTTTGCTCAGTGAGGGTGTTTTGGGCAGATGAAGCGGCTCCTTGAGCGCCCCCTTCAGGTGAGTCATCCTCTCCTGGATCACCTCCCTGATGTTTTTAATCCACTCCTGCTTGGCTTCCATGTTGGACGCCTGCAGGGGAAGCAACAGAATAACTGTTATTAAGACGCAGTAACACATCTTAATGGCAGAAAACCACCGTTTTCAACAGGTCTTGCATTTAAATGAAATCTTTTACTTGCCTTTAGCACCGTTTTATTATCAGAGGAGGGGGTTCTTCCTGCCCACAGAGCAAACTTACACGGGTCGCCCTCAATGTGCTCGGTCACTCCCAACTCCGACGTCTGCAAGGCAGCAAGGAGGGAAAAATATACAATAATCACAAGTGTGAGCTGATGACCTGCTGCTTGATTAATACAGTATTTATTCTCACATGCAATGACACGCGCAACGGGAAAAAGAGCAGATGGAAGCAGTCAAGTGAGGTGACATTAAAATACTAAAAACACACACACACACACACACACACACACACACACACACACACACACACACACACACACACACTCACCAGTAGTTTGTTCTTGTACTGGTACTTGGTTCTGCCAGCCGAGTCTTTGATCTCCTTGCTGAAGACGAGGGAGAACTCGAACAGGAAGAGGTGTCGGTCCCGCCCCTTCCTGATCAGCGAGCGTGGATCCCAAACCTGGAAACTGTCCTGCAGGATCAGCTCGCCCTGCACCTCCAGGTTTTCCTCAAAGCCTGAGGAAGAGGACCAAGACATAAAAAGGGGGCAAACCATGAAAAACTCCCCTTTCCTATGTCACATGGCAGGCTCATTAGAATATACCGGCCAGAGTGCTACATAATTATTTCTCACAAGCCAATCAAAGCAGATTTGGCTAAGGAAGAGGTCTTAAAGAGACAGGCACTAAAAACGGAGCGTTTCAGACAGAGGGTTAATACTCTGTATATTCAGGCAGACCGTATGAGAAAAATAATGTGTTTTTTGAACATTAAAGCATGTAAACATGTTCTAGTAGGAACCCAAAATACAATAATGAACCTGAAAATTAGCATGATATGTCTCCTTTAATATCAATAAAGCTGCTCAAAGGTGGGATAGGAAAAATAAAAACAAACATGAATCATGAATTTGGGGAAATGGTTCAAATGGATTTTAAAAAAAAGATATTAATTGATTAAATAAAAAAATAAAAAAACTTGAAGAAAAAAACTTTAAGAGTTAAGAAATCCTTATCCAGACAAATCATCAATTATAGCAAGAAAATGAGTAATGTTGACAACTTGAGCACAATCATAGAGCAGCAGGGACAGTAGCTTACCCTCCATCATGGCCAGATGCATGGCGTCATTAGCTCTCTTAGGAACGCTGAGCATCACATCCAGACCATCTTTGATCTCCCCTTTGCCCTCCTCACAACACGACAGCAGCTCCTGCAGAGGGACACGGAGGACATCACTCACTGAGAACATCATGTGTGTGTCCACTACATGTCCCATGAGCCTCGGGGTCTCCCTGACGCTCCCTCAGCTCTTCCTCTCGGTTTGTGTGTGTGTGTGTGTGTGTATGTGTGTATATATGTGTGTGTATGTGTGCTTTTGTGTATCCACCTTAAGCAGTAGTTGGTACTTGGTGATCCTCTGGACTGGTTTGATGAGGTAGGAGGAGATGGAGTTAGCCAGTCCACGTTTCTGCTGGATGTCCTGTTCAGACACACAGAGACAATATTACAGCACCAACATAAATAAATATAAATAAATATGCATATAAATGTTAAATGGTCAATTCAGCATGCTGCTGCTGGTGGTGGGAATCTAAACGTCTTCTTTTATTAAATGACCAAACAGCACCACCTGCTGATGGAACAGGCGAATAACACACTCTTTGGGGAAAAGTAGAAACCTGCAGCTTCACGCAACTAATTGCCCCTTCCATATCTGAGCAACCTGCAACAGGAGTGCTTCATTTATTGGTGGATTGGAGTCCTGATTATCTTGTTGGAGCTCCACATTCAGCATCACTTTGATCATGATACACGAGAGACGTGTACAGGAGCAAGTCCGACTTTCATTTAGAGGATTTAAAGGGTCACTTTGGTATTTCCCCATGTGTTTGTGTCTAACGGACTAATGGGGGACAACATCATTTTTTTATAATTGGTCCCGTATTGAGGGAGAACGCTGCAGAAGACAAACAGGCTGTAACACCTCACTGTCAATGTACGGCCACTAAAAGTGTTGTGCTTGCCACTATAAAGGCTCAGATTGTTATTATACGTGTCTGACGACATTATGGAAAGAACCCTGCAGAGAAATAAAACCTTTACCTTCGGTTCGTTATCGAGTCATGTGACTTGTTGCCGGAGGACGGCGGTGGAAACGTGAGTGAGAGTCAGAGAGAGGAGGGCCGCAGTTGTCAGAGTTTGTTATATATATATATATTAAAGATATTTAATCTCACGGCTGAATATTTAGCTGATTCAAACAATGGGTTCTTTCCATAATGTTGTCAGACACTTATAATAACAATCTGAGCCCGTCAGCGGCAGAAACAAGAACATTTAGTGGACGTACATTGACGGAGAGGAGTTGCCCGATGCAATTACATTGCAGCCCGTTTAGAGGCTCTCAATACTTAACCAACTGCAAACATTGTCGTCCCCATTTGTCACTTAAGACACAAAAATGTGGGAAAACAGGGTCCAGGTTGAATGGGTCCGAGGTGGTTACATGAGACATTCTCTTTTCTAATGAACAGATGGATGTTAGTATTGTTTATGACGTGATGTGACCAGAAGGATGAAGGCTGCACTCACGTCGAAGAAGCTGCCGGCATGCTCCAGGATCAGCTGACTGGAGTCCGGTTTGTTCTTACAGTAATCCACATAGATGTGGAACTTATCAGCCTGCAAAAGAAACGGGAGAAGAGAGGAGAAGGAAGTTTAATATTCTACACGATCATTTTTGCTGTGCTCTTTTCCAGCCCTCCCTCCTGCCACATCGCTCTGACAACATCTGGGACAAACGGCCGCCTCTCACCCAGGTGACGAAGCAGTGACCAACGTCCTCCGGCAGCTGCTCGTAGTTCACCAGCTCCTTCAGGAAAATACTAGAAACACAGACACAGAAGCACAAGCAAAGGATCAAGAAGTGCACTGATTATTATTTATTTTATATATATATATATATATATATATATATATATATATATATATATAAAATAAATATTCATATTTATTTTATTAAATCATTATTATTTATTATTAATAAATAATATATATATGTATATATATATATATATATATATATATATATATACGTATATAGGTTAATTTGCTGCAGATGAAAACCCAACATTTCCTGATTGTCCTGTTTCAAAATAAAAGTGTTTAAAATCACAAACTAAGGAAGGACTTTTATTGTGAAGAATCTTTAGGAACATATGTTCGTCTTGACTTTTTTCTCCAAAAAACAAAATTTCACTACTACTGCAGGGAGGGAAAGAGAGTAAGCAGACAAAATAACAGGACTGTCATAGTAAAGAATTTATTATTATTATTATTATTATTATTATTATTATTATTATTATTATTATCATTATTATTGTTATTATTATTATTATTATCATTATTTGCAGAGCGTTCTTTAACAAAACAAGTCCACTCATAATGGCGGGAGGAAGCATAAGCAGCAAATATAACTTTTACTGTGAAGAATTAATTGGAAAAGAAAAGCGTTCCATCCTTCGCTTTACATTCATGAAACATATGAGACCCCTCTCCGACCAGCGTACAGCGTGGACACACACACATGGACACGTCTGAATTATGATCTGTCGCATTGAAAAGACAAGTGGAACTACGTCCGGTAACTCTCTTCTTTAACTTTCACACCTACAAGCTTAGAGCTTAAATGTTGTTGCTATGCTGTGTGCTTGTTGCTAGGGAATCTGGTTTCAGTCTAAAAATTGCTGGAAAAACAGAGAAGTTTGAACAAAGACTGAACGACACCGGGCTTATTAAAAAACAAAAATAAACACAATCCCTCACTTGCTGTGGAAGTCCCAGATATCCTGCATGTTGCCGAAGATTATGAGCTCCTTGCTGGCGATGGCTGGAGGAATCTCTTCCACACCGTTGGTCATCTCCCATAGGTAGTTCTGACAGACAGACAGGCAGACAGACAGACAGACAGACAGACAGACAGAGAGACAGACAGACAGGCAGACAGACAGACAGACAGACAGACAGACAGACAGACAGACAGACAGACAGGCAGAC
>JACSYO010002162.1:411714-414214 GCA_016806645.1 Ophiodon elongatus
AGGCCTGTCAGCCGCACTGACCTTTGACCTGTAGTTCGGGCCCTCTGGTGTGACCGGCGGCTCCGGGCATGCTCACGTTGTTCCTGTGGATGTACTTCAGGAACACCTCGGCGTTCCTCCGGGCCAGAGTGCACGCCTGCAGCACCGAGAGCAACAAACCTCAGACAAAGCTCCTCATATTTAATGTTTTACACATAACAATCAGACAAAGCTCCTCATATTTAATGTTTTACACATAACAATCAGACAAAGCTCCTCATATTTAATGTTTTACACATAACAATCAGACAAAGCTCCTCATATTTAATGTTTTACACAAAGGTAGTTTGAAGATTTTATAAAAAAAAATAAAAAAAGACTTATGGTAAAAACCTCGATGAAGTTAGATATTTGGAAATGTAATCTAGATGGTTGTAAACATACTTACAATGCATTATAGTCGAATAGCATTTTATAATCATAGCTATGATAATTAGAGCTCATGAATAAGTATTATGCTTTATGACAACAATCATAACACATAATAAAGCATTTGATAATGACTTATAAGGTCAGCGATCATAATACTTCATAGTTGCTGATCACCGTTTGACTTTTTTTTACAAGGATCATAGTGTATTACAATATCTAAATATAAACGTTTTGTAATGCATTTTATTGAGATTATACATCAATGTTTGCTTTAAGTAAGTCAAATATATTTTTTACAATGTTTTGTGTGTTCCTCTTGCAGCAATGACCACTAAGAGGAACTCATAATCACATTTAAATATAAACATGATAATAAAAAGATCATAATATATTGCAACTATGACAATTATAATATAATATATAATATCACTATGATCCTGACGAAAAATACAGTATGAGTGACCAACAGTCATGAAGTATGATGATACTTGACCTTCTAAATCATGATATAATTCTTTATAAAGTGTTATGAGTGTCGATAACAACAACATCGTGAGGGAGGACATTCATAGAAAGGGTTGAATTTGATGTTTCCTTTATTCCCTTCTCTATTAATGTCCGTGCTCGTGCAGCCCTCTGAGTGAGGCTCACCTTGAGGAAGGCTTCCTTCTGCTCCAGGTGTTTGCTGATCAGAGGCAGGAGGTGCTCGCAGTCGGCCGACAGGCCACACCAGTCCTCGTCACGGCGATACTCCTGCTCCAGGCTCTCCAGCACGCTGCACACCTGGACGGACACAACCACTCGGTCACGGGGAATGTGTGTGTGTGTGTGTGTGTGTGTGTGTGTGTGTGTGTGTGTGTGTGTGTGTGTGTGTGTGTGTTTGACGTGTGTACCTGTTCGGACGTCTTGTAAAAGGCCACGGAGGCGTTGACGAGCTTCAGGCGGTCCTCCATCTTCAGCATCAGCTGCTGCCAGTGGACCGCCACCTTCTCAGCGCAGCCTCTGATGGCCTCCGGATCGTAGTGACCCGCCTGGAGCATCATCTGGAGGAGGAGGAGGAGGAGGAGGAGGAAGAGAAGGAGGAGGAGGAGGAGGAGGAGGAGGAGGAGCAGAGGGGATGTAGGAACGCAGTGTGCAGGCTAACACAGGATGTACCGTAGAGAGGCCGTAAGAAGCCGGTTTACCTCGGCTTTCTGCTGGACCTGCAAGGCGCTCTGGTGAGTCTTCTGGAGGGAGTTGGCGTGGAAGAGCGACTGGAGGAAGAGGAGGAGAGAAATAATTACCGTCAATTAATATCACTGACTCGTTAGTTCAAACGCTCCCAGGAGAGTTTTAATCCACTTTTAACGTTACGGAGGTGTTTATTATGTGAGGGTCGCTGTTTTGTTTTGTTTACACGTCGACACGCGTGTACAGGTACGGGTCTACGGGTCTACGGGTCTACAGGTCTACGGGTCTACAGGTCTACGGGTCTACAGGTCTACAGGTCTACGGGTCTACGGGTCGTGGTGCCGTGAGGGAGAAGCCGGTGGACGTGGATGTAAACGGTGGAATTGTTTTTTAAGACAAAATGCTGCTTTGCGAGTGTTTCATGTGAGGAAGTGCATTCTAGCTCTTGAGCATGTGTTGGTGACACGCCACGCACACGCCACGCACACACCGTGCGGCAGGGGAGGGGCCAGCAGGGTCTCCAAACCACTTGTCAGGTCTCTGATTTATTTGATAGAAGGCTGGCACAAGGAACTGTGGAAGAGTCGGATGATGGGCAGGAGCTCATGTGCCTGGAATGAATAAAGTGTTGGGGGTGTTGTTGTTGCAACAGGATATGAGATCCCGACTCTGACGTCCAATCAAACGTCTGCTGCGTCCGCTGTGCCGGGCACATAGCCACAGATCTGCTCAAGCTTTATCCGGAGAATTATAAATGAGGCATAACACTGAATGTAAACAGACAAGGTGACCTCTAAGAGTAAAGCAGGTACTACGTCATCAGACTACAGCAGAGGTCTCCACCCACCGGCTGCTGGACCACCACGCCTTTAAGTTGAAGCCGGAGAGCAATTGGAAACTTGCTTCAGGTCTACTCCAG
>JACSYO010002162.1:419214-484214 GCA_016806645.1 Ophiodon elongatus
GTTGTTTCCAACTCAATCTCTAAACTCATGAGCCCTAACCTTCTTTAGTGTTCATATTCCATGCAGAAGGACACATTAAAGGACAAACATGTAAAGGAGTCTGTAGAGCAGGACCTGACAGGTTAGTGTCGTTGAGGTCACAAGAGGAGGTAAAAGAATCCAGCTTTCACAGACGTATGCAGAGTAAATGCCTCTTTGCTTCACAGTTTCTTTTAGGGTATAATACCACAGAGCTGATTGCTTTATAAATATGACAAAGTACCCACGCTCGAGCTGCAGATGTTTGATTAGCTGAAGCGTTGAATAAAAGACAAGCGTGTGTCTCTGCTCAAGTCAGTTAACTATAAATGCCCTGCTCCACCAGTGGCTGAGGGAGAGAGAGAGAGTGTGTGTGTGTGTGTGTGTGTGTGTGTGTGTGTGTGTGTGTGTGTGTGTGTGTGTGTGTGAGAGATTTATCACTGCAGGGGGCAGCGTGACTGAGGCACTGACCTCCTCTCACACACAGACACACACACACACACACACACACACACACACACACAGTAAGAGGATTGTTGTGTGACGATTATTTAACCTAATTCTCTTCGTGTTCCACGCGACACGCTTCTCTTTGGGATCTCAGTTCGCTGCCAAAGCGTCGGGGGCATCCTCTCCTCTTCCTTTCCTCTTCCTCTCCTCTTCCTCTCCTCTCCTCTTCCTCTTCCTCCTCACTGTACAGTGGGCCAGCTGTTAATCCAGATGTGGCTGCTCAGCAGGCAACGGGATCACATGTGTGAATGCCAATGAATCCCGTAAAAAAGCGATAAAGAGCCCGTCTGCCTGGTAGCAGTTTACAGTAGTACACCGTTTACTGCATGGCTGTGTGTGTGTGCGTGTGTGTGTGTGTGTGTGTGTGTGTGTTTTCTTTCTGTTCAGCAAAAGCTCACAAGTGGTCCCTTGGGGAGCTCGTTAGATGCACAACGATCTCGGGTGTGAACTCCGGAACAAACCACGAGGTGGGAGGTGATGTTAAAGTTACACCACAGGCAGTCTCAGTATGGAAGCCCAAAGGGGACTTTTATCAGAATGATAATGTGAATTTAGAGTCGCATTATACTTTTCCAGAAAATGTATGTGATGTATGACCATATCAAAGTGGAAATTGTATTAACAATATTCAAATTTGAATTCAAATTTGACGAATCAAATCAACTATGTAACCTGATTTTCCTTTTATGAAATCAATATCATATCTAAATCTGAATGAAAATTGAAATCGGTCAGTTCTCCCATCAAGGCGGGTCTTCATTTAGGGTGCATTGATGAGAGGACTGAGTTTTCATTTTGACACCACAATAGCGTGCTGTCCTGTAAAGATAAATGCAACAGACTGGGGGCGCTGTTTCACTTATTGTATGTTAATATTGTCCAATGTGCAGATGACTAAGAACATCTGGAAATGAAACGTTAAATGTTTCATTTTCAAATGCATATTCATTTTAATTGTGACTTAAATTATGCTCGCTTTGGGTATTATGGGAAATCAAGCTAATTGGATGATTGCATTTGCATTTTTACTCAAAAAAACGCATACATATGTGGAGAATTACTGTTCTGAAATAATATTTTCAAGTTCACATATTATTTTAATAAAGTCCTCTCTGGGCTTCCACATTTATATTTTTATAAAATCTATATTAATGACTTTGTCCACCCATTTCCTTGGTCATAGAGCAACGCTGTGCGTGTGTTCTACCTGAAGCCTGGACCTCCATGATGTACTGGTGCAGGTCTTGACCCTGCTGCATCACTTCGTAGGTCATGTTGTTCATGGCGGCCTTCCTCTCCGCGTGGCGCTTCAGCCGCTGCTCCGCCAGGCCGATGTCCTCCGCGCCGCCCGAGGAGGCTCCGCCCCCGCCGCCGCCGCCGCTTCCGCTGCCGCTGCTGCTGCAGCTGCCCGAGCGGCCGACGTCGCTCAGCTGACGGGACAGGTCCTCGTTCCAGGCGTCCAACTCCGCTGTGACCTGCAGGAACGGAAGAAACGTGGCTTCTGATTCGGCTGCTGGACCGACGGGACATGTGGAACCAGCTCAACTTGGAACTGTATGACTGGAAATGACGGTCGTGTACATTACCCCAATCAGCCACATGGTGGCGCTGTTATTAACGACCCGAAGATGTGATTGTTGAAAGGCAACGCCTCTCACACCATAAGTCCGATTGACTTGAAATTTTACACGCATGTCCAGCTCAGTCCGCTCTACAAAAAAGCTTCTCGGACCAAATCCCTCCGCCGACTTCAATTTTCCACCATTTTGATTTTTTTCAAAATCAAATGTTTTGCTATCTCCTCCTAGACCGTAGCTCTGATTGCTCCCAAATTTTGTGTGGATCATTATTGGACTAACCTCATTAAAAGATATCAAAAGCGTGTTAATATCTAATGTAGATTTTAGGATATTGACCAATGAAGTTCAAAAAGGGCGTCAAAAGGCAGTGGCTCAGCACAAAACGAGACAAAAGTCAACAACATTTGGGCCAATCATCACAAAACATGTCCACAGGATGTGTCCATAAGAGTACCTGGAACACTAATCGACCTCTAGGTGGCGCCAAACAGCAAACCGTGTGCCACCTGGTGAGTCCGATTGAGTTGAAATTGGACTCACATATCCAGCTGAATGTGTTCTACAAAATTGCTAATGCAGTTTTTAAGATGTTGACCAATTTACTTAAAAAAAAGGGCGTTGCTCGTCACAAAAGTGACGGAAATATTCCCCAAAGGTTTCAGTAAAACCTCCGTGAGTCCCCGTTGGTACCGAGCCAACACGCTCGTGCCCTCTCACCTCTATAGTGTACTGCTCAAATATGCGTAGCTGGAGGAAGATGTCCAGCTTGATTTTGCGTTCGTGGAACAGTTCCTCCATCTGGCCCTGGGCCTCGTCCAGCTGCTGCAGCACCCCCTGGATGTGTGCGATGGAACTGCAGTGAGGCGTCTTATTGGTCGACATGGCTGCGTCTCTGCGGCAAGAGAGAGACAGAGCGGAGACGTTACACCACTTCAGGCCGAGCACAAGACCTCCGCTCTTACGACGCGTCTCCAGGGGAGAAAAGGAACTCTTGATTAAACAAGGGGAATTATTCATCTCGTAGCGTGCCTTTAACTTTAGTGGATCATAACACATACGAGGTGCAACCACGAGACGACCCAGAGCATAAATGAGCACAGAAATGATAGAAGAGACACAGAGACACAGACAGACATGACTTAATGCATGATCTCCCGATAGGCTTACGCCTCGCGGAGAAAATATCCTCAATATATACGAGCATATTCTTTTTTTTAAATGATGTATCGTCATTGTTTTTCAATTTGTTTATGAAATAAAGAAAAAAACATGACAAGCCAAAGCAGTCAATCAGCAGCCACACTCCACAGCTAGTGGAGTAACAAGTACTTTGCCTCACAACCAGCATTATTGTATTTCCTGTTACACAAACAAGAGTAAGAGGCAGAGAAACAGAGAGAAAAAATAAATACAAATACATAAATCACACACAGTATTTGTGCCAATATGGTGATTATTATTCGTCTTCCCTGAGTGGCTGAATGAAATTGACTTTTAGATGACATTTTAAGTGTGAATATTATCACATGAGCTGCTGCATTAATCCGTCCCCCTCTTTCACAACGTTATGATTATTAATATCGTCACCTGGGCCTCTCGGGACACCATCACGAGGAGTTGAGTTATTACCTGAGCTGCTGCATCAGTTCCTCTCCCTCCTTAATCACGTTGAGCGTGGCCTCCAGCGTGGCCGTCTGCTGCTGCTGGAACTGCTGGATCAGCGCCTGGACCGAGTCCACCGAGTCGCAGCACACCTCGTCCAGCAGCTGCTTCTGCAGCTCCTCCATCCACGACCACAGCTGGGCAGACAGACAGGCAGACAGACAGGCAGACGGGCAGACAGATGGGCAGACAGACAGACAGACAGACATACAGACAGGCAGACAGACAGACAGACAGACAGACAGGTCAGTAGATATGTGATCAAACACAGATCTGAAAGAACTGGATCCTGAAAACAACACTAAACACTACAGGGCCTCTAACTGTGGAACGGGGGGAACCCGTTTGTCCTGTTGGGACTCGAACTTCCAATTATCACATACCAGAGTCTCTGTGGTTAATGACGGATTAATAATTAAATTAGATGGAACTCTCAGGCAGCAGCAGGACGCCTGAGAATGTGTTCCCTTTGTGTGTGTGTGTGTGTGTGTGTGTGTGTGTGTGTGTGTGTGTGTGTGTGTGTGCGTGTGTGCGGCCCACCTCCTTGGTGTGTGTGTGGAAGGAGACGGACATGTCGAGCAGCAGCTTCCTGTGTTCCACCCGACGGACGAAGTCCTGGATTCGGACTTCCAGGTGCCGGGCCGCCTTGTAGATTTCCTCGGGGTCGCACTCTCCCGTCTGCGCCAGCTGCTCCGCCGCCTCCAGCAGCTTGTCTGCGTTAGTGTACGTGTTCTGAGACGGGGGAAGGAGGGGCCTTCATCATCATCATCATCATCATCATCATCATCATCATCATCATCATCATCATCATCATCATCATCATCAACAGCAACACCATCAATTGTCGATCTCTGCATAAGCTTAGTCTCATACAATACAGTTCTTCTGTTTCAAGACACACTACATTTTTCATTTTTCATCATCATCATCATCATCATCATCATCATCATCATCATCATCATCATCATCATCACTATGAGCTTAGTCATCATCGCTGCAATCATATTTATACTATACCATATAGTATTTAGTATATATATAGTATTTATACTATACTATATTTTCTATAAACATCATCACTAACAGCTCGTTGCCATTATCATGTGATTTGCATTATGACTTCATTTTTTTTCATCATATTATATTTTTACGGAAGCATTGAGAGGCAAGTGAGAAAAAAACAAGATTCTGGAGATTCATTTTCCAAATCTGATGTAATTTTCTTTTTTATCCTGTGTTTATAAATTCAGAACGGGTGAAAAGTGTGTTGTTGTAATCCTCATTTCGGCCACTAGAGGCTGAATCACACCACATATGGTCTAAATCAGTGGTTCTCAACTGGTCTGGCTGGGGGACCCACCATCACCCCTTAATGACAACATTGTCGTACTTACGTTTCGCCATGTTTGATTAGAAAACTAATTTCGCGGGTCACGATGTTCTCCTATGCTGTAAAATGGCGGGGGTACGTGAAGATTTAAAAATATATATATTCAAAATTAGCATCGACTCAAAAATCCTTTAAAACTATTTATTTAATAAATTTTCAATAAAATATGAGTGTAAGTTCATGAGCTGAATTTTATATTCAGTAGGCTATTCAATTTCATTATCCTAAAAACCCAGAGTCTCCCCCATATCAGGATGGTTTGACCCAACCTGACACGCGCCCCCTGTCATCACCTGTCAATCACCGCCGCCTTGAAAAGCTCAAACAAAGTGGAACGTAGCAGCAAAGCTGCTGAAAACATGGAGGACCAGAGCAAAACAAGTGGGAATAGACGACACGCCGCTGCATAAAAAATCCCCTTCAAAATAAATTCACAGGATAAGGCCCAGGCAAAGGCCCGTGAAAACGGGTGGGTCGCGACCCACCAGTTGAGAATCACTGGTCTAAATGGGACTAAAATCATGAATTCATGTTTTCTGCCAGGTGAGTTTTAATTTAAATGATTTGCATGATGATGAAATTACCTGGAAGAAAACATGAATGATTTTAGTCCAATTTTAAAACATGTTGTATTGTGACGCACGTGAGCCTCTTGTGGCCCAAATTAGTATCACAAAAACATGGTCCTGACAAAAAAAAAAAAAAATTCGCTTTACAAAACTTTTTTATTGTATAAATCTTTTTTATGTTTTCACAGATGAAGAAAAGTAATAATAAAAAAAAAATGCTAGCAAAACTTTTTTTCAACTTGTTCTTAAATTATAAACACAGGACTTAAAAAATGTATCTAATTTTTTCACATCATCATTAAAAATAATACTATATTTTTCCAATGACAGCTATTTATTTCGTGTTTAGCTTAATTAGATTTACACCTGAACACAAATGCTCCGGCTCTCATACACACACACACACACACACACACACACACACACACACAGTCGGATCACATTATATTAAAATATTAAATCCGGTTTGTGTAAACCAACAGAGCGAGGGTTCCCGTCTCCACAGAGAGTCTCGGCTCTCATCAGGAGGACAAAGTGGATTAGTGTCGGTCTATTCTGGAAAATATGAGAGATTATCTCCGGAATATTTCACGAAAAGGAAATACGTTGCACGTGGGTGTGGCGCTCAGACCGAGGAAGAAATGTTGCGTTATGATCCCACTCATTCAAGAATGTGAGTTTGGGTGAATCGTCTGGATATTTCACATTCTAGAGGGATTAAGTGAGAAGATAAAGATTATAATTTACAAGAGATTATTACTCTTCACTGCACGACTCAGGTGAGGATTAAAGCAGAGCAGAATCCTCCCTGACACCTGAATGCACCGCTACACCAAAGCTTTTCAAGGCATGAATAAATGAATGAGTGAATGAAGGAGTGAATGAGTAAATTAAGGAGTGAATGAGTGAATGAAGGAGTGAGTAAATGAGTGAATGAGTGAATGAGTACATGAGTAAATGAATGAGTGAATGAGTGAATGAAGGAGTGAATGAGTACATGAAGGAGTGAATGAGTGAATAAATGAGTGAATGAGTGAATGAGTAATATACAATTAATAAGTAAATGAATAAAAAGAACATTTCCTAAATAAACTTAAAGAAACTGAGAATTAAATAAATCCCAAAATAAAATAAAAATCAAATCTCTCATCTGTATTTTTTCGCAACATCTTTTCATGCCGTCTTTGGGCAGAACTCCCTCGAAAAAGAGACTTAAAATAAAAGTTAATTTTATTCACGCAGCAGCCCGACAGAACCTGAAGCAACACGCTGGTGTTGTTGCTACACGAGTTCCTCTAGAACCAGAAGGTTCCGTCTCCTGGAGCCTGAACGCGACCGTCTGACCCCCCGACGACCCTCCGACGTCTGAGGGGTCCAGAGAGGAGTGAGGCTGTGAGAGGAGTGAGGCTGTGAGAGGAGTGAGGCTGTGAGAGGAGTGAGGCCGTGAGAGGAGTGAGGCTGAGAAGAGTGAGGCTGTGAGAGGAGTGAGGCTGTGAGAGGAGTGAGGCCGTGAGAGGAGTGAGGCTGAGAGGAGTGAGGCTGTGAGAGGAGTGAGGCTGTGAGAGGAGTGAGGCCGTGAGAGGAGTGAGGCTGTGAGAGGAGTGAGGCTGTGAGAGGAGTGAGGCTGTGAGAGGAGTGAGGCCGTGAGAGGAGTGAGGCCGTGAGAGGAGTGAAGCCGTGAGAGGAGTTAGGCTGTGAGAGGAGTGAGGCCGTGAGAGGAGTGAGGCTGAGAGGAGTGAGGCTGTGAGAGGAGTGAGGCCGTGAGAGGAGTGAGGCCGTGAGAGGAGTGAGGCCGTGAGAGGAGTTAGGCTGTGAGAGGAGTGAGGCTGTGAGAGGAGTGAGGCTGTGAGAGGAGTGAGGCTAAGTGAGAGGAGTGAGAGGAGTGAGGCTGAGAGAGGAGTGATGCTGTGAGAGGAGTGAGGCTGAGAGAGGAGTGAGGCTGTGAGAGGAGTGAGGCTGAGAGAGGAGTGAGGCTGTGAGAGGAGTGAGGCCGTGAGAGGAGTGAAGCCGTGAGAGGAGTGAGGCTGTGAGAGGAGTGAAGCTGTGAGAGGAGTGAGGCTGTGAGAGGAGTGAGGCTGTGAGAGGAGTGAGGCTGTGAGAAGAGTGAGGCCGTGAGAGGAGTGAGGCTGTGAGAGGAGTGAGGCTGTGAGAAGAGTGAGGCTGAGAGAGGAGTGAGGCCGTGAGAGGAGTGAGGCCGTGAGAGGAGTGAGGCTGTGAGAGGAGTGAGGCTGTGAGAGGAGTGAGGCTGTGAGAAGAGTGAGGCTGAGAGAGGAGTGAGGCTGAGAGAGGAGTGAGGCCGTGAGAGGAGTGAGGCCGTGAGAGGAGTGAGGCTGTGAGAGAAGTGAGGCCATGAGAGGAGTGAGGCTGTGAGGCTGTGAGACCGTGAGAGGAGTGAGGCCATGAGAGGAGTGAAGCTGTGAGGCCGTGAGAGGAGTGAGGCTGTGAGAGGAGTGAAGCTGTGAGGCCGTGAGAGTAGTGATGCCATGAGAGGAGTGAAGCTGTGAGGCCGTGAGAGGAGTGATGCCATGAGAGGAGTGAAGCTGTGAGGCCGTGAGGCCGGCGAGCGGAGGCCTCTAATGAGAGTAAAGAGTTCTGAGTTTTCATTAAGGCTGTTTGATGTCTGCTCTCCTTCTAATGGAGAAGAAACTAATCTGATGCAGACGAGGGAGCTAAAAATAAAACGAGCATTAATGATGAGAGGACTTTAAGATGAAATATGAACTCACGCACACACACCCACACACACACACCCACACACACACCCACACACACACACCCACACACACACCCACACACACACACACACACACACACACACACACACACACACACACACACACACACACCTTTATACGACCTTTATTCATCAAAGCGGGCGATCGTCGATGTCTGAGCACGACTCTGTTTGTGCGTGAGCGAGAACGCCGGAGTGCAACGTGGGTAAATCTCTCAGCATGTATGTTAAACATGTACTTAATGTATTCGTGTTGTGTTTATTGCTAAGTGGAGACCTTTTACCAGCAAAACACCACAAACTGCATAAATATGGTAATGAGGGGGAGGGGTAGTGAGGGGGGGGGGTGGGGGGGGAGAGAGAGAGACTGTCTGACCCAAATAATGCTGATCCAGCGGTTTATTAAGGTTAATCATAATCCAGAGTGTAAACATCAGATTACACAAATATATACTCTTTATGGGATTTGCGTCCTTGATAGGATTATCACATGACTGAACCTCCACTCAACAACAGCAGAGACTCATTCATCAATCGGCGTGGACCCGGATCAGACACCTGTGAGACACAACCCATACCATGCTTTTCTTTTCTTTTGCCCCCAAAGAACTACCAAAAGGACGTGAGGCGGGGGGAGGGGTGGGGGGGCGAATGACAGGAAGACAAAAGGAAGAAGGATGAGAGACGAGGAGGGAAAGAAGAAAAATATGACTTGGCAGCTTGCAGACCAGCACTGTGTGTGTGTGTGTGTGTGTGTGTGTGTGTGTGTGTGTGTGTGTGTGTGTGTGTGTGTGTGTGTGTGTGTGTGTGTGTGTGTGTGAGCTTACGTAACAGCACCAGAGACAGTAAGGATTTGAAGATCCTGATCACATTTAAGTCTCCAAAACAACGCTCACACACAGATCTGCTCTCCAAGTGTGTACTTGACTTTAGAACAAATCAAAACAGACAACTGACAACTCCAATAGAGGAGACCATCACACACGTTTTACTACGAGCCTCAAGGCGTCCACATGTGGACCAATATTTCTGTGTGTGTGTGTGTGTGTGTGTGTGTGTGTGTGTGTGTTCGCAGTGCTGACCAGCAAACAGTGCCTAGTTTAAAGGATAGTTATGTGGTTGTACGAGGTTCCTCCTCCATAGTCAGTGTATTACTACAGTAGATGGAGTTTGGAGTACCAACACGGGAGTGTGCGATATACTTAGAATATTTCCCGCCCTTTACCTTGCAGTCGGATGGGAACTGTAGCAGTTTTGTTCATACACATGTAGGATGTCTTCAAAGCCACGAGACTCCATTAACAGGGGCATGTTTGTACCTCCCAGAAGATGGGAGCTTCTGGTCTGACGCGGTCATTGTGGGACTTTTGGTGAATCCGAGCTGACGCAAAGTCCACGTCCGGGTTCCAGTGTTTTTTTTTTTTTTTGCGTGATGAGACCGTCGCACAGGAAGGAAACTCAGGGAGGGACAACATCTTCTGCACATCCTTCAGGAAAAAGGCTCGTGGCCATAAATGGTTTGTTGAAGCCAGAAGTCATCCTCTAGACCAGCGGTCCTCAACCTTTGTTTGCACCACGGACCGGCCTTCAAGGTGTGGCCGATAAATATGATGTAATAAATATGACGTAATTAATATATAAATATGACGTAATAAATATGACGTAATAAAATTATACGAATTATCTCCACACATTCTGCAGAGCGTGAGAATCTCCTGTAGGATGAATCGTATTTTAAGTAGGACTCCTGATGTTGTCTTTTAAATGCAGCTTTCTTCTTCTTGGAAGTCGAATCCTCTTCTTCTTCTTCTGTCTCCTCATTGGTTCTTTTCCTCTTCTTCTTCTTCTGTCTCCTCATTGGTTCTTTTCCTCTTCTTCTTCTTCTTCTGTCTCCTCATTGGTTCTTTTCCTCTTCTTCTTCTTCTTCTGTCTCCTCATTGGTTCTTTTCCTCTTCTTCTTCTTCTTCTGTCTCCTCATTGGTTCTTTTCCTCTTCTTCTTCTTCTTCTTCTTCTTCTGTCTCCTCATTGGTTCTGTTCCTCTTCTTCTTCTTCTTCTTCTTCTTCTTCTTCTTCTTCTTCTTCTTCTTCTGTCTCCTCATTGGTTCTGTTCCTCTTCTTCTTCTTCTTCTTCTTCTTCTTCTTCTTCTTCTTCTGTCTCCTCATTGGTTCTGTTCCTCTTCTTCTTCTTCTTCTTCTTCTTCTTCTGTCTCCTCATTGGTTCTTTTCTTCTTCTTCTTCTGTCTCCTCATTGGTTCTTTTCTTCTTCTTCTTCTTCTGTCTCCTCATTGGTTCTTTTCTTCTTCTTCTTCTTCTTCTTCTTCTTCTTCTTCTCCTCCTCCTCCTTTGTTTTTACTCATTTCTACTCGCTTGTGGGCTTCATTTTTGGGGTAACGTGTCACGTGACCGAGACGAGCCTATTGACATGTGTCAAGAGGCTCAGACGGATTTATCCGGTCATTTTTCTAAAATAAAACATCTTTCAGACCGTGACAATAAATCAAATATTTTTTTCATTCATTCAAGGGACCCACGAACCGGTACCGGGCCGCAGTCGGCCTGCACCTCCACGTGTTCTGTGGGTAAAATGACTGTTAACGGAGTCCGGTGGCTTTGAAGAGAGCCTAAATAACAGCTTCAGGGAAACTATTCTAAATACAGCTTTCCATTCAACAGATATGTATTGTGTTCAGGTGGCCCACAGCGGTACATTACCCTCGCTGGTATTCCAAACTCCTTCTACTCTGTGCAGTACACATGACTATGTATAAGTACCTCATACAACCCGACGTCAAATGATCCCAAGCATCTCTTTACGGCTCAGCTCGAGGGCCGAAGACCCCGAGGGCTCTGCAACAACATGATATCTGTTCATGACTGGACAGAAAGGTGTTTGTTCTTTCCATATCATCTACTTTTATTTTACTGAAGCTAATGTTCAAACCATTTCTGTTGCAGCGCTGACGTTAAACACAAGCCACATTTCTACTCACATTTTTTTTTTTTTTTTTTTATTAAATCTCTCCTGAGAGCTTCCACATGTTTCTTTGTTTGGTTTTCATCTTTATGAGCAAAACTCCAGTTCCAGCTTTCTTTTTTTTTTTTTTTTTTACATGATGGACTGTAACACTGGACTGAAATTCAGGAATGGATAACATCTCCTGCAGATCCTTCGGGGGAAGCCTCGTGACCATAAATGGTTACGTATAGCGAGGCCTGCCTTCGTGCTTCCTGCCGCCACCAGGCATGGTGGTTTTGAAAAATTTGGGATTAATCAAGGGAGATCACTTACAGATGTTTGCAAGGCGAGCGAATAAACATTTGATCAAAACAAACTACTAACTCCTAAATGATCATGGTAGGAGTGAACCTTTTCTGTGTTGTGTTGGGGAGAACGAGAGCCCAGACGTGACTCAAGAACAGCGAAAATATAAATTTTGGCAACGCGAGGCCCCTAAATGTTCTAATTAGGACTAAAATCAGTCATGTTTTCTTCCAGGTGATTTTTATTTTATATAGCTTGCTAATATATATATATATGTATATGTATATATATATATATATATATATATATATATACTGTATATATATATATTTACATATACATATACATTGTGTGTAGAGTCCATGGAGATATTAAAACTCATTTGGAAGAAAACATGACTGATTTTAGTCCTAATTAGAACATTTAGGGGTAGTGGTGCGCTTCAGCTTCTTGTGGTGGAAATGAGTATTACAACAACAAACACAAAAACAGAAAAAATGTCAGCTGCCAAAACTTCTATTTAGCCGGAAGAAAAAAAGGAAATTAGTGACAAAACCTTTTTTTTTCGTCTGTTTCACAGAACTTTGAAATTATTATTATTATCCAGGCGAAACCTTTTTCACTTTTAGAAAAATATTTTGATCAGACAAAAAAAATGTTTTCTCACTTGCCTCTCACTGACTAATTTTGGGATGAACTGCTCCTTTTAGACAAGTTTGCATCCATAATTTCAAATGCAATACTGAAAGCGTGACAAAGTAAGAATGTGTGTGGATGTTAGTGTCAGCTCATCTGACGGTGAGCTTCTTTTAAACAAAGTAAAGCAGCAACGGGAAGAGACCGAAGACACGGTTGATTTCTTCTGGTCGACGTGGCTTCAGCCGCTCTCACTGGGGAAGTGAAGCTCTTCCTCACAACAACAAGATGGAAGACTCACCTGAGCCACGTCTTCAAAGTCATCGTGTCTCTTCTGCAGGGCCCGGGCTCTGTGGAGGGACTTCCCGACGCCGGTGTGTTTGCTGAGGAAAGCCTCGCCGTGGTTTTCGATCCAGTCCATCACCTGGCGAGAGGAGAAGACCACCGTCACAACGTCTCCTGACCACAAACACTCGCTTCACCCTTTCTTTCTTTTTCTTTCTTTCTTTCTGTCCGCTGACAGTGAGCGCACGGATCAGCAGTACGAAATGGTCTCAGACCTCATGAATTAAGAATTCAACGGATGAAACCTTCATGATCTGAGCGGGAAATTTAGGTCAGTGCAGCTGTGAAGAATATTCTGGGCCATTAGACCGCTGCCGGCCAAACGTCGACATTGAAGTTCTTGGCAGACGACTCCACCCTTTGCTCTGTTGTTTACTTGTTGTATTGATGGTAAAAGGTAAAAGGACAACTATGATGCATTTTATTAGCACGTTATCACCACTGTGTATCTCACAGTGGTGGAAAGTAACAAGGGTTATAATATTTTAACCCCAGTTCTATAAGCACAGGTGAAGCCTTCTACTGGACTCCATAAGCAGAGCGGTGGAGCAGCGACAGGGCCCCCTTTGGTAGAGGGCTCGGCACGAGCTCATAGAACTGGGGTTACAATATCGTAACCATCGTACAGGCTCCACCCTCACTGAACTCCAGTGGGTGGAGCCCAATGAATGAGCCCTCTGGTGACATCGACCCAGCCTATGTCTCTGCATTACGTCTACTCTTTACGAGCGAGGGAATCATTTACTTTTCATTCCACCACATTTATTTGTCAGCTGTAGTTACAAGTTACTTTTCAAATTACGATTACATGAAAAAAGAGAGAATATACGATCATTTTACAAAATACGATTCGTAAAAGAATGAACCAGTCGCTGGTCTGGTTTGGCCCGTCTCTTTTTCCTCGAAACCTTTCCGATGACTTTCATTTAAATAAATGTTTGAATCCCAAAGAGATCAAACTATCCAACATTTCACTAAAGGTCAACCATTTTAAACATATCAAAAATATGAATAGAAACTTGTGTATGAGTTTCTTTGATTTCCTCTCCCATGAAGCATCTCACAAACCCTCAGATTTATCTTGTGACCGTTGGAGGGGCCCGAACCCTAGGCTGGGAACCTTGGGACTAAACTAACAACCGCCACTGAATGAGGGAGTTAAAACTATCTCCACTGGTTCATTAGTATTAATACTCCTCACAGAACAAGGGCTTAATATTTGTATTATAACACTTCTGTACTTTAACTTGTAATCACTGTGGTATCGGTACTTTCACTTGCTGACATCTCAGAGCACTTCTCTGGGCCTCGCCGGAGCGAAGTCGTCATCCATGACGTCAGCCGGTCCAGCTGGAGCCACAAAGGGTCGGCCAAAGGTCACGAGTCAGCGCGCACAAGCCGGAGCGTGCTGACTTGCAGCTGGACTGTCTTGGTTTGAGCGCGCGGCTAAAACTGCCAAATAAAACTACGCACCTAATATGTTCCCGCTCGGCCTCTACGCTCTGCGCCTCGGCCTCTTCCTCTCTGGGGTCACATATATCCCGTAGCCTTACTTCTCCGGCTGCCACAGCCCTGTTTTCTGTGATTTATGAACTATGGGTATGAGCGTACTGCTCTCGCTTGCTCCTCGTCTCGCCCTCTGTGTGCGCCTCTCTCCGGGGTCTCATAGAAACTGATGCATGACGAGTGCAGTTGGCAACGCTTCGTTTTCAATGAATTTATAACCCACTGATACGATCTCCCCGACCACTCACTGATTTCCTCTCCCTCTCTCTTTGTCTTTCTGCCTCCCTCTCACACTCTCTCTCTCTGTCTCTTGGGTCACATAGAAATGCTCAGCATCCATCTTTGTAGTCCACCTGATATTCTCTCTCTCTGTCTCTCTCTCTCTCTCTCTCTCTCTCTCTCTCTATGACTTCAGTCACAGTGGACCTGTGTTTAATCAATTCAACGTGCTCTTGTTATTGCTCGTGTGTGTCCTCCTGACCTCCCTTGGTTACGGAGAGAAAAATTCCCATTCATTTTTTTCTACAGCTTTTTAAGCCCCTTGTTGACCACAAAAAGCCCTGGTCTGCAGGGATGAACGTTGGCGACGCATTAAAACAAGGAAGTACTTTAGTAGGGATTTAGGAGCCATCTAAGACGAGGGGGGAGCATTCCTCTTTGTTCCATAACGTTAATAGTAAAGTTGGGCTTCGCTCTGGGCTTCTCTGAAGGTGAGATCTAGAAAAGTATCAGGATCTGGATTCGTATCTGATCAGCGTTGCCTCATTTGAGCTTTGCGGTGGACCGATCTCTTACACCTGCTCTCCGCAGGAAGTCCACTTCACACACATGTCCACCAGTTACACATCAGCAACACGCTCTCTGGCCTCGTTACTGGCTTCATGTCCATCATTTTGAAAAAATAAAACTCATGTGGACTCTGTCCTGAGATTCCGGAGGTTTTTGCCGACGCCGGCGGTGTTTGGTTGGACCTCACTCCCGACTGCGTTACTATCAGACCCATAATCACATTGAAGAAAGTAATGTAATAAACAAATCCTCCTGCTCCCCCGCTAATGGCCTCCACTCCGCTGGTGAAAAAACATCCATCATAAAACATTGTAACGTTACATTTGAGCTCCTAAAAATATCTCGACAAACCTCCAGGAATCGGGCCTGACACCTTTCCAGAAACACACAGTCTGCTAGTTTGTAAAATACGAGCGGAGATCCGCTGCGAGCGTTTTATTTAATCTTTCATGACACACGTTCACATTCAGCTGAACGAGAGCACGGGGAGCTGAACGGTGATTCTCATTGGTTCTGCTCAGCAGAGTTCATCAGACGTCTGTTCACTTGGTCACATGCTAACGTACGAGATTACACGCTGTGGTCCAACATCGTTCTCTAACCTCGTGGGTGAATAGAACTCCCAATAATAATAATAATAATAATAATAATAATATTAATAAAAATCCCTCGAAACTGCAACAAAAAATTAAGAGTTTAAGAAAAGAAGAAAAGTTTACAAGATATCCCCCACTTCTCTCTGGCTAACACACTTTTTGGTACTTGTGTGTGTGTGTGTGTGTGTGTGTGTGTGTACCTGCTGGACATCTTGCTGGAACACACACAGCTGCAGTCTCTGGTGCAGTCGGACCTTCCGATGCTGCCAGATGTTCTCCAGACGCCGCTGATGGTGGAGAACCTCGTGGACCACGTCCAGGATGCAGTGAACCTGAGAGATAGCACAAACCACACAGTGAATTACTTTTTATTACATTTCGATTTAATTAAAACCTTTTTTAGCCTCTCAAAAACATGTTTTTGAGAGGCTAATGGGGACAACAATGTGAGAAACAGGTCCGGTCTCGAGGGAGGACGCTGCACACGGTGCTGGTTTCTGAGCTCACAGCCTCACATTGTTGTTTCAAGTGTCTGACAACATTAGGGGAAGAATTTTTGCTGAAGGAGAAGTTTCATCACGAAATCTCTCGAGGTGACGAGTACAGAAGGCTTCGTGTTGTCTCAAAGACTTTCAGCGTCATGGCACTCAGGCACTCAGACATGGGGGGAAGGTTGAAATATACCAAAGTCACCCTTAAGTCTGCATCTCTGTTTTTTGTAATCTGCTGGCAGAAGAAGCCCAACATAAGAACACTCACCGCTTTGGAGTAATTAGCGGTGGCCGTCAGCGACTCGGAGTTGCCGGGACTCAGAGGCCTCTGGAGGACGTCCAGCAGGGCTTTACCGTCCTGACTCACCTGGGGGAGAGGGATCAGACACACGGACAGGGGAGAGGGATCAGACACACGGACAGGAGAGAGGGATCAGACACACGGACAGGAGAGAGGGATCAGACACACGGATCAGAACAGAAGTATTTCCTGTTTCTTCTCAGTTTGCATCTTCACTCTGATACAAAAGAGCAAAACCTCCTATCTGAAAAATGCACTTTTTTTGAGAATACAAAAAAAAACTTGTTGTTTTCTTGCAGAATGCTATTTGTTAAGGATACCCAATACAAAATACAAAATACAAAAAAAAAAAAAAGAAGTGCACATAGGGTTATTCCCCACTTTTCCTGGATCATTTTGCAGATAGGAGGTTTTGCACTTTGGCCTTCGATGTACATTTTCAAAATCAGCATTCCTCTTCTTCCTGCTAATTGCTAAATTATACACGGCAAAAAAACACCACGGAAACCTCAGCGGCGCTCACAGGCGGTGACCCGTTTCCTCCCTGCAAGAAAGGAACCCTGAGTGTCCTTTTTCTGTCCTCTTGTGTTTCTCTTCCTTCCCCGTCTCAACGCCTCGTGTCTCATGCAGAACGGCTACTTGCTTTGACCGATTATGAACTTTCAAGATGCTGTTTAGAGGGACAGTTTATTTAAATGTCCTCAAAAACATATTCTTTCCCACACGGGTTGATTTTGCTTCCATAACACCAAAATACACATTTAGGTGTTTATGTTACTACTTCCTCTGTTTACGTCTGTAGATTTCTTCTAAATTAACCAAAAGTTACCATTAAATAGTGCCTCATTTGCATATTTAAACATCTCATTTTAGAAAACTTGTAATACAAAAAATAATTGTCTTTATGTCAGTAATGAACTAGTGAAGTTTCATGGTGATATCTACTCATTAATGTTTTGACCCTCTTCACCTGTAGAGTCTTCTTCATGTCTGTAATTTAACTAAACATCTCTTTAAAGGCCGTTTTCTCTAAATGAGTTTGTTCTCAGACTCTGATCCAGAAATCTCCACTTCAGTAGCTCTGACATCCACCAAACTTTACTCTTTCATTCATAAATATATTCTGGAGGTTTCTACAGAGGGGTTTGTTCACATATCATTCAGAGCCTGATTTATAGAACATTTTATTACTAAAAACATGGAGAAAATGATTTGTTTGATGGCTGCTGACAATCGTGATAGAAAGATGTATCAAAATGGCCTCTGTAAAAACCTCTGACTCTAACATGTTACCAAATGAATCCAATGTTCTGTTCTGGAAATGTACACAAATAAGCCCATATTTTAATAAGATAATGCCTCATTTGTATATTTAAAGATGACTTTTCAGAAAACTTGTGATGCCAAAAACAAAAAAGATTGTTTCACGGCGATATCTCTTCGCTATATATTTTTATGAAACACATGTCTGACATTTAACCAATTATATTGTTTGCTTATAATTGAGAAGAAATATTTCCAGAGAGTTTACCGGCTCCCGAGCCACGAAGGACACGAAGAGGATTTACATAATGAGATGCACGAGGGGGGAAACAATCTTTTAAAGTAGCTTTCTATCTCAGTTAGTTCTGATTCGAAGCCGAGGTCCGCTGTGTGCTGCTGCCTCGGGAGGGAGGGAGAACGCCAGACACACACACACACACACACACACACACACACACACACACACACACACACACACACACACACACACACACACACACCTGGCAGAGACACCTGCACCTTCATCTCCTCTGCTTTTAGACGAGCAGAGGAGAGGATGTTGTAACTCGTCTCTACCAGTTCACATCAAACAAGAAGAGCTCCTGCTCGCGGCTGCATTTCATGTCACAGGGTTTCCGGTCACCTGATAAGGAACGCCGTCGACGCCACGACGCAAATGCATCGAGTCAAGAGGACGAGATAAAAAATACTTTTTGCAGCTCTCTCGCTGGAAATTGCCGCCCCAGCCGGCCAAACCTAACCGCAGCCAGTCTGAGCCTCTGCCCAGAGCTGTGTGAGTGTGTGTGTGTGTGTGTGTGTGTGTGTGTGTGTATAAATATATACATGGACTTATCTTTTCACAGATAAGCATAAATTGAGCTAACACTGCAACAGCCCGGCTGAAGATAGGCCGGTCTGCAGCAAAGGGCAGAGAGAGGAGCGGGAGAGCTCCCAGAATAAATCCCCTGGAACAGCCTCATCGAGGCCTGTCACAAAAAGCTCCTGAGACACGGCTCGGGATTCTACAAAGAAGGCCAATTCATTTCCGATGCTTTAGAAACAGGAGGTCTACATTTGAGTAGGTATTTTGCTGCCAAATTCAAATTGTTTACAGGATCTTCATCCTTCTCTTCTTCATAGAAGACCTTCGTGGGTGCTCGGAGCTCATGTCGTGCCCCAGGGGTGTGGACACTCAAGCATGCTGCAAAAATACACATTAATAATGGAGCGAAGGCAGAAAATGACTTCTCAGAACAAAGCGGTGCCATTAACACGGAGAGAGGGAGAGATGGAAGTCCAGCATCATAACGGGCGTTCAGAAACCACGAGGCGATAGCGGAGATGATACAGTGTCACATGACATTCAGTGTAACGCAGGCCGGGGCCGTCGGGCCTCGTGGTGAAGGCTGTGGCTCGGGCAGAGAGCGGGTTTACCTCGGTGTACGCCTGTGTGACCTGCTCGTACAGGCTCTGGTGGCGGTGGATGGCGATCTCCAGCTCCTGCATCTCGGACGGCAGCCCTCCCTCGTTGCAGACCTTACACCAGGCCTCCACCTCCGACAGGAACTGAGGGGCGACACACACACGCATGGAGAGTCAGACCGAGGGTGTGTTCATGTGGGGACTCATCTCACGAGGCCACGAACATGTGGATAAATATACCCCCACCCCCTCCCCCCCCACACACACACACACACACACACACCTCACATTACAGTTGCTAATCTCACAGCTCGGCACATTCTCAAGGTACCGTGAGTCCTGGGCCAGAGGAAATGTTTTCCGTCCGTCCATGGACGGATGATAAGACGACGGGTCTCTGGGCTCAGACATGAAAGAGGCCCCGCCCACCTCTCGTACGTTAGAGCGAGACACACAGACTCCAGAGGTGTTCAGCCTTTTTAATGTTGTTTGTTGTTGTTGTTCTGCATCACTTTGTAGGCGTTTAGTGTCCCCGAGTTATTGTTTTGGGTCTTTTTGTCCATATTTTTTGTGTCTATGGTTGTTATGGTAGTCATTGTGCAGCGCTGTGTAGTTGTTTTTGTGTCTCTGTCTAGACTCCGGTGGCTTTGTGTCTCTGTGGTCATTTTGAGTCTCTTTGAGTGACATTTTGTCGGTGAAAGCCGGGGGGTGGGGATGGGGGGCTGGGGGGTGGGGGCCCGTTAGGCCCGTTAGGCCCCATTCAGTAATCCATCCATGTGTCCATCTCAGGCTTTGATCCAGAGTAAGATATCTCAACGAGCACAGGCCAGAATGCGATGACATTTGCTGTTGACATTATCATCCTCATGGGATGAATAATAATTATTCTATTGTATTGGAAACATTGTCCCCCTCTGAGTGCGTTGTGTCAGTCACCTTTCCTCCAGATCCCTCATCCCCCAAAAAATTGACATATTTGAGGAGTTTTAGCTTTTTTTATGTTTCTATATTTATTAGTCCTGAATTAATGAAGATTCATGTCGAGGTTATTGAGATAAAAACATGTTTGGAATTTTGGAAACAATTACATCCATCTTTTTTAATACATTTTGACTTTCAGACTGACGACAACTGACGTCTCTCCCTGTCTGTGTCTGTGTGTGTGTGTGTGTGTGAGAGAGAGAGAGAGAGAGAGAGAGAGAGAGAGAGAGAGAGAGAGAGAGAGAGAGAGAGAGAGAGAGAGAGAGAGAGGGTGGACTATTGCATGCAATATTTCTGTAAGTTGTGAATAATAATTTGGATGGCAACGTTATGAATGATGCTTTGAAGCTTTAAACTATTCTGCACAGCCTGAATACATTAATGAACTTAAAAACCTAAATATCAATTTTGGATCAAAGGATTAAAAATAGAATCCCCGCCTCGCGGGTGTTTGCCTCCACCGACCAGTCGAGCTGCAGCTCACATCCACGTCCGTGTCATCCCGTCATCGTTCTATCGTCATAACTGGCGTTATGAATTCCTGAGTCTCGCCCAAAACGTGGGTTTTCGTGAGGTTGACCCCTTTGACCTTTGGTTTTTCGTCTCGAGTCCAAGTGGACGTTTGTGCCGGATTTGAGGGACATTCTTTCCCAAGGCGTTCCTGAGATATTGCATAACATCTGCCTCTGTCTATGTTCACATGTATGTATGAAGGAGGAAAGTCTAGACGGTAATTAACTAACGGGGTTCACTTGGATGCTAGAATGAGGACAGCCTTTGCGTCTCTCTCTCTCTCTCTCTCTCTCTCTCTCTCTCTCTCTCTCTCTCTCTCTCTCTCTAATTCTCTCTTTGGTTTTGCCAGTTTGCTTTCGCTTTCGCTTGTGTCTCTTTCTCCACCTTGTGTTGCAGCTTTCATTCCGACACAGTTTCCCTGTTTCTTATTAGGCTCTGTCTCAATCTCAGCCAATCATCTCTCTCTCTCTCTCTCTCTCTCTCTCTCTCTCGCTCTCTCAAGTCTTTCATCTCTCAAAATGTACACTTGTAGCTAATGTCAAGGGCCCAGCAGGAATCAAACAAGGCCCATCTGTTGCCATGTCAACCTTCCAAGAATCAGCAGCGGAGCAGTTTGATCTATTAAATATAATCAGACGCTAAAAATGTCCCATTTACATTTTACATTCCGGACATGTGTCTGCTGCAGAGAGATTCCCCGATTAGATAGTCAGCAAATCAGCGAGCGCCAGCAGTCTCTCTCGGCGGAGGAATTTGTCCTCCGATGACGAGATTTGTTCGAGTTCTGCTCAAACACGGTACGACTTCTTTTCTTCTTCTTCTTCACACGAGCTCACCTGTTCGGCCTTCTGGTGGAAGACGGACGACATGGCGAGGATGGTGGAGCGCTCGTCGAGTGCGGCGGCGAAACTTTTCCAGTCCAGATCCAGCTGAGTGGAGATCTGCTTTATCTGCGTGGAGGCGTAGTGGCCGGCCTCCGCCAGGCGGGTCGCCACCGACATGATCCTGTTGATGTTCACGTAGGCATTCTGGGAGGAAGAGGAAGAGGAGGAGGAGGAGGAAGAAGAAGAAGAAGAAGGAGGAGGAGGAGGAAGAAGAAGAAGAAGAAGAAGAAGAAGAAGAAGGAGAAGAAGAAGAAGAAGAAGAAGAAGAAGAAGAAACATCATGAATAAAACTGCCTGATGCTGTTACTGTCATCAGTACAACTGGGTTTAATTATTATTATTATTAACATTGTCAATAAAATACTGCATCAAAACACTCAAATCTGCACTGCTGTTAGCGAGTTGTTTTCATAAAACTCTTTTTAAAAGTCTTTAAATATGCAAAGAAATATAGATCAATTATTTCTTAATGTTCTGTATGAAACTAAGAATAAACAAAGTGCTATTTTAAGATTTGTAGAAGTGTATTTTTCTTTTCATGCTATTGCTTCTCTGGTATAATAATAACAGCAATAATAATATTAACAATTATTATTATTATTATTATTATTATTATAGCATCTTTCAAACATGAAATGCAGCACAATGTGCTTACCAATAAGCATAGAATGAACATAGAAAACAGGATAAAATAAGATAAAATAAAATAATAACAATAATAATAATATAAAAGAGAATACATAGAAAACATGACATAGTATGGAAAATAAAACCCACTGAATATAAATAATTACACTAATTAAAATCAGTATTCATATTTGCAGCATATTCATCAATAAACGTCTCCATTCTCTTCTAATCTTTTCTACATCAGGGGTGGAGATTTGTATTTTTAAGACAACAATATATATTTTGCTTTGCTTTGCTATATATGTGTTCGCTACATTCCAGTTCTTTCTTCTCATTTGAAGCCGCCGCACTAAGTCAAGGTCGTACCCACATTAATACGTTCTATTAGCCCAGAGCCTGGCTGTGTGTCCATCACGCTGGTGACCCCTCCCCCTCTCTGCCCCAGTGATCTAGTGGTGTGGTGTGAGGGTTGCGGTGAGTTGAGGCGTGCGTGACATTACAGTAGCTACCATGGAGTTCATGGCAAAGTGGTTGTGTTGCGTCTGCAGCTCCACGGCGTGTTGGTATCCTCGGCCGATCTCCGTGTGACTCTGCAGGAACAGTTCCTTGTTGTGGCTGATCCAGTCAAACATCTGAGCAACACACACACACACACACACACACACATAGCAGCAGCATTAATAACATTGCAAACCATAAAGCACATTAATTTCTTGTATTGCATCGGAGCTGAAAGTAGCATCGGGAACAGATATATAACCACGTGAGGACCATTTCATCTTCTTGAGCTGATGTTTTGACGGTTTCATGGCTCTCTGTGGATGAACGCTCTGGGAACGCTAGTAAGCCTGGAGTTTAGAGTTCTTTGTCAAACTTTAACAATGAGATGCAAATGCTGAGAAGTTTTTCTCAGCGGGTGGAGAGGAAAAGAATATTTTAATTGATCTGACCTATATCATCACCAGACGCCATTACTGAAACTGAATATTGTAATTTGACGTAAGCCTTCGCATGATGCGTTTGAAGTTGATCGTACCGGAGTTCATAACATTATGTCTGGCATCATTCAAGCAGCTGCCCTGACTGATTGTGTGTCTCCTACAGTCGGTAAGCAAAACGTTGCCATAACTGAGAGAAACTGTGACATAAACACGAGCCAGGCTGTAAACAAACAAAGGGATATTCCTTTAAAGTGGCAATAAACAGATTTTTATTTGGCTCTAACTTATCATTATAAGGTAAATGTGGAGCGCACAATGCGATGGCTGCAGAACAATGACACCATCGGCGTGTAGCTCGTCTCCCCCATGAGCCTCGCTTTCGCTCTTCGGGTCCGTCTGAAGGCAACATCGACGGCACCAAAGAAGTGCGACAACCGTTGCGCAACCAAAACAGGAAGAGAATAGCGCCTTTGTTATTTTCCCCCGGTATCAAGCGGTAGCAAGCGGTAGCAAGCGGTAGCCATCCCCAGCTACCAATGAGTCTGAATGACGTTCTGTGAAGGTTGTTGTCCCCCAGCAGTGGAAATGGCAGATGATGGAACAACGGAAGTAACAGTGGGAAACCAAATTTAGTTTTAGTTTGTTTGGGGTTTTTTTTTGCAATGAAAGTAGCTAAAAGTCACCTTCATTTGCATACAGGTGACGTCACAGCACCTCATTTGCATAAAGTTCTGTGGTTGTGTTGGTTGCAGCGAGGTAGAAAAGTTTTCTGTTGCCACTTTTCAAAACGTTCATTTTCTCTCGCTGCCTTTATCTTTCCCAGCTGATCAGTGCAAAGCCCCAGATCAATCTCCGCAGACAGATGGAGGCCGGTCGTGGTGCCGCGCGGTTACCATGGCTACCACATCCTCCCCTCACAGTCACTGCTCCGGGGCGGTGATTTCCACGGAGCGAAAACACCTCGTCAGGTCTGACTGTTTCTCTGGCTCCGCCGCGAGCAGAGTGGTTCCCACAGTGTAAACCCATCCACGCACCCCCGCAGGTCCTCCCCATGACAACACACCCCCGCAGGTCCTCCCCATGACAACACACCCCCGCAGGTCCTCCCCATGACAACACACCCCCGCAGGTCCTCCCCATGACAACACACCCCCGCAGGTCCTCCCCATGACAACACACCCACGCAGGTCCTACCCATGACAACACACCCACGCAGGTCCTCCCCATGACAACACACCCACGCAGGTCCTCCCCATGACAACACCCACCGGGACAAAACTCTTTTTCTCCTCTCTGTTTGCTTTACAGTAAATATTTACTGCTCCTGCATGTGGATTTCTGAGTGGAACGGCGCACCGAGTCAGCTGACGCCCGTCTGTGTGTGTGTGTGTGTGTGTGTGTGTGTGTGTGTTTGTACAAGCTGCCATCCCATCCACAACACTTTGGGTTCTACCAAACGCATGCAGCTCTGTACAGAGACGTGGCTACAGGTCGACATAAAAACTGGTGATGTATTGGTTTTCATTCGTATTTTATTTTGTCAGCAACCTCAGTCATCAGTCAGCAACCTCGGTCATCAGTCAGCAACCTCAGTCATCAGTCAGCAACCTCAGTCATCAGTCTGCAATGATGCATTTTTTTGCAGTATTTCTGTAGCTGCTAGAGCGGCGTTTAAAATAAACAAAAGCAACCCAGAGGTTGCAATTAGCTGTAATGTCTTGAACACTGACCTCTTTCCATCAGAGGGTGGGATCTTTCTCTAAATAGTATTTTGGAGTGAGACTGAAATAGTTTTGCATGTTGCGGTAAACGGGCTGGTATGATGAAGATGAATGGAATCCCAGCATTGAGTCACCACCGCAGCGAACCGCTTTACTGGTGTTGTAAAGTGAAGCGGGGCCGGCTGGTTTTCCTCTGGATTAACGGCTAACTGTGTTCCTCTGTTTAGATAAACAGGCTAATTCATTCGGTCCACTCAGGAGTTTCCGGAGACATTCACGGTGACACAGATGTGGAAAAACACATTTTCCCTGTATGGCCCTTGTGATATTTTCTGCTCAGCCTTCGTGACGTCACGCTGCTGTATGACTCACCTTCTCGGCGTCCTGTTCGAACAGACGGAGCTGGAAGCACTGGTCCAGCTTCAGCTTCCTGACGTGCCACATCTGATGGAGATGCTGCCTCGTGGAGTGAAGCTTATCCAGCAGACTGGCCACCTGGCAAAAAAAAGCGAGAATTAAGAATTAAGATAACGTTTCTTATGACGTCTTCCATCCATTTGGAGCGGAGTGCAACTGGTTTGATTGGGAGAAACATGCCGCAGCTCATGGTTGGACAGTTCACAACCACTCAAACCACCTGGAAATGGATGTTTTGCTAATGTGAATGTACGGTAAAGGGTTACTTCAGTATTTATCCGCCCCATTACTCCATGTTTTTGTGTCTAAGTGACTAATGGGGACAAGAATCTTTTTAATTGGTCCAGTATTGAGGGAGAACTCTGCACGGTAACCGTTAAACCCGCTGCAATGTAATCATGTCGTGGCAACCCCTCACAGTCAATTGAACTAAAAGTGCTTGTTTTGGACACTGACAACCTTTTGATATAATGATATTGGAAGTGTCTAAAATATTCTCAACGTCATGACTTAATATTCAGCTGATTTCCACAATGTGGATTGCGACGCAAGATTTCAGAACGAGACTTCTCAGAGCGAGACACACAATAAAAAAAACAGACCAGATCAAGTGAAAGGAAAAGAAAAACCTTTGTTTTCGCTGGAGGGTTTTTCCCATAATGTTGTCAGACACGTATAATAACAATCTGAGTCAGTGGCAGAAACAAGCACTTTTAGTGGACGTACATTGACAGTGAGAAATTGCCCGATGTGATTACATTGCAGCCCGTTTAGTGGGGTTCTCCCATAATACGAGACCAATTTCCATTCTTGATGTCCTGATTAGTCACTTAGACACAAAAACATAGAACGATAGGGTCCAGGTTCAGGTCATCATATCCTTTGCTACCACAGCCAACGCTGCAGATCTTTGAACTGCACCAAAGGGGCGTTTGAGAACATGCAAGTTTTCCCTGACGTATACCTGTTTGTCTCTGGTAGACAGGCATATAAAATATTCATATTAAAGTATTTTTCTCTTTGCGGTACGCGTGTGTGCTTTATGCAAACATCCTGTGCAGCGAAACTCGCTGTGCTCTTTCACTACTTTTCCTGTGGAGTCCTTTGGCTAACGAGCCGCCATGCAGCGAGTACCTCTCCTCGGCCCTAATGAGGGACGGTAACAAGCTGTGGGCTCTGACCAGGTGAAGAAAGAATGAGACTCGGCATTTAACCGTGCGTTATGTCATGGTGTGCTTTTAGTGTCCGCAGGTTTTAATGATGGACATGCAGAACTTTGGGAGGAGCATCACTTAGTGAAATCATCAAGATTCATTCTCAAAATTGGTAAAAGTGCAGTTCTACCCTGCATCGCGTTGGCTCTGGTTACATTGTGTTTGGTATTTACTGCTATACCTCCTAGTGAGAGTATAAGTGTATGTGTGAATGTCATTTTCCTCCGTATACCTAACAATAGGCTTTAAAGCAAAGTTCATAACAGAATGCAAGAATAAATCCTTATATTTCTTACAATTTAGAAGCTTTCATTAATTGTTTCGCTGTTTCACCGTGGGCCTGTTTGGATGCCCTTTCCCCCAAACTGTATTGTGGTTAAAATGTTATTTTTCAAGACATTAAATGGATGTGGAGTCTCTTCAGCAGGAGTGAATTTACCTTGGGCACCAAGCTCTGGAAGTCAGCAGAGCCTGAGATGCAGTTCCTCCCTGAAAAACCATCACTAGATCGGATACACTGCAGCAACCTCTGGCCTTCCCGGTCCAACTCCTCCACTGGTGCCTTCAACACCTACAGGAGAGTATCCAAAAGGACTTTAGTGTTTTAACATGATTCAAAGTTGTATGTAATGATGTTTCACGCAGAGCTCCGCTAGCTCCAGCCCAGCTTATGCAAATGAAACTCATTTCTTTAGATTAGTACAGTTTGAATCAGACTGTCCTGACAGTAGCTCGCTGACCTTCTTCTTCAGCTGCGTGTGCTCATCTATCAACCGACGAGATCCCTCCACATCTGCCGGAAACTCCTTCTTGGACTGAAGCTCCTGCAGCACACAGTACAACTTTTTCATCTTGAACTGTTCCTTTCATCCTTTTAAACCTTCCATCCATCCATCTTTCCCTTGATTGATCATTCATTCATCTGTCCACCCCCACCTGCAGGTCTTCCAGTCTGGACAGCAGGTGAACAGCATTGGAGATGAACTCCTCCAGAGAGACTCTCAGCTCCATCCACTCCTCGTGGTTGTAGTCCAGAGAGCCTTCAAAGTCATCCGTCAGCTGGGAGGGGTCCACCAGTTTGGCCAGACCTTCAACTGACACCATGCTGGTCTGGTGAACAGAAATTCAAGACAAATATCAAAATGTATGTTTTTCTTTCAGCAGTGATGGATCATACATTTTTTAGCCTTGTGTTCCATGACACCATTAATCAAACATTTACAAAAAAAGAAACGGGCATGGGAAGAAAGCAGTGAACTACTGGTATTCTACATTAAGATAAGAGAAAATAGTCTATTAGGAAACAGAGACGATTTCCCTTCTGTTAAGCAGCATGGCACTTAGCAAATGAGCAAAGGGAAAGTGAGCTATTACGTCCAACATTGGAAACACTTACATTTGGCCTGAAATGCATAGACACTGCTACTGTGGAGAACAGTCTTTAATTATAATTTAATTTAATTATAATATATACTTGTTTTAAAGTACTGTTATCTGTTTGTTGTTTTCCATATTTATCTTTAAATTATTTCTGTTTATTATTATTAATATTATTATTTACAGTTTTTTGTATTTTTTTATTGTTTTATTCTCTATGTCTATGTTTATTGTTATGCACCTTTCACCTCGTCAAATTCCTTGTATGTGCAACTTACTTGGCAAATAAACGTTTCTGATTCTGATTGTAAAAAAAATTCATAAACAAATTTGTTTAGCCTCTAAACTGTTGGCTAATCCAAACCAGACAGTTGTATCTCATTAAACTTAGTTAACACAAGCCAGTTCCACCTGTAGAGTGAATTATTAGCTAACATAAGTCAAACAGATTCACCTGTAGAGTTGATTATTAGCTAACATAAGCCAACAGATTCACCCGTAGAGTGAATTGTTAGCTAACATAAGCCAACAGATTCACCTGTAGAGTGAATTGTTAGCTAACATAAGCCAAACAGATTCACCTGTAGAGTGAATTGTTAGCTAACATAAGCCAAACAGTTTCACCTGAAAGGTATCCTGTTAGTTAAACTGAAGCAAACTGTTTTAGCTAGCTAGCTGCTTAAGTAAGTGGAAGCTAGCATTAATCAAGTTAGGCACAAATAGCGTACATCCTTGCTAATTATCTACAAGACAAGAACAATACAAAAACAATAGCCAAACGCCAAACATGTATGAAAACAGAAAATAATGTGTACATCTTTCTTTTAAAGATTGTCAGGGATTGAAAAAAAAGATATATTGATATAACGTTAGTACATGAGTCATAAAAATATATGCTAATGTTGAATGTACTGAGAGTTATTTCATGTTCACTTCCTGCTTTAGCACACAATCCTTTGTGAAGATCATCGAAGGTGAACATTATTGCTGTCCAAAAAAAACCGTGGAACCTGAAGTGAGCTTATGTTGGATGAAACACTCAAAGAAGTGGAAGAAGCCCGCTGACCTCAAAGGAGAACTTCGCACTGCCGAAGTTCGTCTTCTGTTTCTGCCAGAAGTTGTCCGGCTTGATGATGAGTGCCACACAGATCTCAGCCTGGAAAAACTCCTGCAGTGTCTTCAGCAGAGGCTTGATCAGCTCCCACTTGGAGCCACGCATGTCGATGATGACGGTAAAACCACGTTTACACACGTCCTCACTGACGGGCGGAATCGACAGACAGAAGACGAGGAGAGGAGAAACACAATGGAGAAGTTCATAAGAAGTGGTCGAAAAGGCTCCTAAATAGAGAAATCAATTCATGACGCTTGCTTAATCCTTGACATTTGTCAGGCTGTTACACCGAACTAATTACTTAGAGAAACCTTCAGGGAACCAGTCTAAGCAGCAGTCTGCAGTCCTCTACAGGGAAGCAGTCGAGGCCACGCGCTTGCAATCAGTCCCTAATATGTACTTAGTGAAATACAATTATTTATTTCTCAGACTATGCCTTTCGATAAGCAAATTAGAAACTATTTCTTGACCGGGAACACTGACTTCCTGCAGTCTCTACTGTTTCCAGTCTTAATGTAATACTACGCTGACTGGATACTTCCTGTAGTCTTATATTTACAGGACATTTATAGGAGAGTGGCGTCGACATTTTCATCTCTCCGTGAAAAACACGAGTAGTTCCCAACGAAGGCTCCACCTCAATCACATCCCCTCATCAAATTGATTCAGCAATAGTTTTGTTCACATGTGGTACAGATCAGTCCCCTGAAAGCAAGGGAACGCATTGAAATACGTATTATTTTCAGATCTGTTTTGGGCCGACGTTCACATGGGCTATGTAAATAAATGTGATATGAAGACAACAGAATGCCTTCCAGATGGCGATTTGGCCGTGCTTGTTGCATTTCAATTCATTTATGCATGTGGGTTGTATAAATTGTATGCAACATATATTCGTCTCTGTAAATATGTAAACAAATTAGACAAGGGATGGGGGTGGGGGGTTAGAAATGGGATTCAATTGGTGATACATTTAAGTTTAAGAAAGTTTAATCAAAACAACGCGTGATACCACACGTGATAGGACAACAGTTAAAAACTGGGGACCAGAAGCTGCTCTGAGACCAGTACAGAGAGCCAGATGTGTATCCTGGAGTCTAATGGGCCTTCAACTCATCTGCTGCTGATTGGAGGGTAAAAAAATATACTGGAATGACCTCAGCTCCACACACACACACACATACACACTCACACACAACCTCTATTAATACAAATTCAACAAAAGCACATCCATTATAGTCCGCCTCGGGGAAGCACAAACTCCACTCGTCGCCATGGAAACAGCAGCTCGATTAGCAGGAGTAATCAGAGCGGGGCTGATGGGGATCAAATGATAATACACATTTTTGGTTTAGTTTGGTTCAGCCAGGTGGATGTTTTAAAATTCACATCAGTCTCCGTTTGCGTGAAAAAAATCTCTCCCTGTCGCTGCATTCAAGGACACTCTGACATTTCATCATTTATTCAGCTAACGGCAGAAATACAATAAATTTGGAGAGTCCCGGGAACTGGTCTGTGACTGATCAGTTTTCTGTGGACCAGCTTGTTCCTCAGACTGTGATGAGGGGCAGCAGGATTAAATGGACTCCAAGTGAAGTGTGACAGACTCGCTGCTGTCCGCTGTAAACACTGCAGCTCTCATGCTGATGCAAATCAAACGCCGCTCTCAGTCTGCTGCTGTGATGTCGAAAGAGAGGGGCGTTTGATTTCCACAGTGTGGACATCACTGAGGCCCTCCACAAGCACTCCACCCTGCACCTCTTCCTTCTGAGACGCCTCGCTTACTACGCGGTATCGTCCGGAAGAACGAGGTTGATAAAAAGGTTAACAGAGCTAATACTGAAAATCAAACCTTAAAATAAAGAACACACGTTCTATTTGTATGTGTGTGTGATGGAAGTGTGTGTACCTGGGGACAGTAGAGAGGTAGGTCACCAGCCTCCTCAGGTCCTCCTGTTTTATTCGGTCGTGGTTACTCCGGGCAGGAAATGTCAGGATCGGTCCGCCTCTTTTATCTCGCCCACCTGAGCACGCACACAATCAAATGACAAGCGGGACGTTCAATGTTTGCATGTAGTGTTTAAAAAGCATTCATTCCTTTGTTCATTTCATATAAAGCATCAAAGAAGTTATTCTGCCATCAAGTATGAATGTAGTTGCACGAGCACCAAGTTGTGCCAGTAGTGGTAGGATAGTAGTAGTAGCATCTGTAGTATCAGCAGAAGCTGCAGAATAATTAGTTGTAGTAGCAGTTTTAACAGCAGTAGTAGTTACTGCCCCCCCCCCCAACCCCCCCGCTGGCCTTCACCTACTAGATGTCACTCAAAGAGACACATACCAACCTGGAAGGGACTCAAATGACCACAAAGAATCATAAAATTACCACAAAGAGACACAAAATGACCACAAAGAGACTCAAAATGACCAAAAAGAAACATAAAATGACCACAAAGAAACATAATATGACCACAAAGAGACACAAAATGACCACAAAGAAACATAAAATGACTACAATGAGACTCAAAATGACCAAAAAGAAACACAAAATGACCACAAAGAAACACAAAATGACTACAATGAGACTCAAAATGACCAAAAAGAAACATAAAATGACCACAAAGAAACACAAAATGACTACAATGAGACTCACAATGACCACAAAGAGACAGAAAGAGGCTAAACAACTACAAAGTCTGTGTCCTGCTGCCGCTGCCACAGAGCTCATCGTCTCATAATTCATGGCGTTAATGGTGGTTGTAGCAGCTGAAGTGTGGAAAGAGCAGTAGTGACAGTAGTAGCAGTAGTAGTGGTAGCATTAGTAGCAAGATACACAGTATATCAACAGTAGTAGCAGTAGTAGTGGTAGTATTAGTAGCAAGAGACACAGTATATCAACAGTAGTAGCAGTGGCAGTGCTAGCCGCAGGAGCAGTAGCAGTCATAGTAGTAGAAGTACTTATAGTGGCATTAGTAGTAGAAGTAGTAGTTCTAATAGTGAAAGAGTACTAGCGGTTCTAGTAGTAGCAGTAGTAGTAGTAGTAGTAGTAGTAGTAGTAGCAGTAGATGGAGAAGTAGCAAGAAGTTACAGAAGTTGTGTTACTAGTAGCAGTAGTAGTAAACAGTAAGTAGTAATAGTAGTAGTAAAAGTAGTAGTAATATTATCATTATTAGTAGTAATAGCTGTTGTAGTCGTAAACAGTAGTAGCGATTGTAGTAGTAGTAGTACTATTGGTGATGTAGCTTTAGCAGAAGTAGTAGCCGTGCTTGTATTATGGCAGTACTGTTAGTAGCAGTAGCTTATAGTTGTACTACTGGTACTGCATTGTCAGATTTAAGCTCCAGAATAAAGAATCTCCTTTAGATTGTTAATGATACAATTCAAGTGTCAGCCTAAACAAAGATGTACCCTATCTACATGTTTATGAGATGTACATCGGGAAGAAAAATGAAGTAACCAGTTGAGATTAACTCCAGAGCATTTACACTACATCGACCACTCCATCATCACAAAGGAGTATCACCGTATCAGAGCTAATCTGCTCTTGCTTTACACTAATAGCTTAAATATCTCTGTGTCTGTAACATAACTCCCATTAAAGCCACAACAGCCAGGAAGCACACAATCCAGAGGCTCCAAAAGTCATCCCAAATACAAACTCTCACTCTGCCTGTCTGTGATAAATTATGTGAGTGGAGATGTTTTGGTTAGATTAATGTAAGAAACACAAACCGCACTGTTTATGAAACTGCTACTCAGTCGTGGAAAATCGGTTTGTGTGTTTGAGTGTGTGATTTGGGAGGCAGCACGCTGCTGTAATCTCGGGAGGAATCTTGATGACAGATCGTTGTTGGCACTCTGTCTTCTACATCGCTCGCTCTCTCACTTTCTCTCTCAAGGTCTCTCTCCCATTCCCCCTCTCTTTTCTAATTCAGAGGTGCTTCTTCGCTGGGACACAGAACTACCAGGAGGACTGAACGAACCGGCACTACAACTGATACAATGTTGAAACACTACTTAAGTCTTGCACCACAGTGCGAACACTTTGTTTATGGAAGAAAGAATATTCCTTTCCAATACTGTAGTCTGAGCTTGCAGTGCAATATACCAAGGTATAAATATATATATATATATATATATATATATATATATATATATATAATATACCAAGGTATATATATATCTATATCTATATATCTATAGATATCTATATCTATATATATAGATATAGATATATATAATATACCAAGGTATATATATATATAGATATCTATAGATATCTATATCTATAGATATAGATATAGATATCTATATATATACCTTGGTATATTGCACTGTTGTTTTTTTTTTTAGACCAAGGTATATATATATATATATATATATATATATATACACATATACATATATATATATATATATTTATTTATATTTATATATATATACATTGGTATATTGCACTGCAAGCTCATCTAGACTGCATTGTTTAATAACTAGACAAAATGTAATACATTTTCACTCGCACCCGCATTTTGCAATAAACAGCCTGAACAGAACATGTAATAAATCTCCCCTCAATATTAAACAAATTATTACATATTGCAGTGGTTATTACAAATGGCAGGAGTTGCACTTTTTTAAGTGCATTATGTAACATAATACTATGTAACATCAAACAAAATGGACGTCTTTATTGACAAAAAAGTGTTGTTGAACATAGAGCAATTCTTGTATGTATATTAGTAGATTATCTTTCATTGGCCATAACTACATCAAGATGGAGACATTCATTTTGCTTTGTTGTTACATAATACATGCATTATTACACTTTCATGGAGAAAATTGCAACTCCTGCAATTGAAATAACCGTTGCAACATGTAATAATGTTTATCAACATGTGATGAAGTATATTAAATATTGCATTTAAGCTGTTTATTTAAAAAAAAAATGCAGGTGTTATTACAATAATAAAAGTGTTTTTGTTTTTTTGGGACCGTTCTGATCGGGTCTCCATTTTGAAAATATGGGAGGTTCAGTAGGTGTTTCGTGCGTCTGTTTCTTTGGACTCCTAACGGCCTCGACCACGGAGTACACAGGTAGAGCGAGGCAAGTTTCAAAATAAAAGCACAAAAACACCATATACCATATATTCTTTTGTACGTTTTTTTTTCTTCTTTTTGCAATCTTTGCTTTGCTGCTCCTCAATTTACAGCTGCTGTTTAAGTTTAAGTTAAGTAATATTTTGGTGGGTACGATATTTATATTTTTCTGAGGTCGTGAGGTGCTATATCTTGTTTGTTCAGAATCAAAACACATCACATGGCTGAGTGTGAGCGTGATGGCCCGTGGAGTGAAACTGTTTGTGTGTCTGCTTTCTCTGCTTGTTTTGGCACACGGTCATCTGCAGCAAAGGGGGGGCGGGTGGGGGGTGGGGGGTCAGGGGGGAGTTCACATAAGTCATGTTCAGGGTGTGAAGGGCCTGTGATGTTTTTCCCTGCCCGTTTCCTGTCTCAGGAGGTGTGCCGGTCTAGGTCCAGACATCAGTGATCTCTTCTGCAGTCCTGGCGGTTTAAAGGCTGACACGGTGCTATTGAGTGGGATCAGTGAGGTGTGTGTGTGGGGGGGGTGGGGGGTCCACAGTCATATCCACAATGTTGGGTGTGCTCAGCTCTAAGTTGACTTGTCTTGGATGAGGCCGTGGACCTTGAGGAGTTTGACAGAGGGGGGTCACTGGACCAGTTAGGATGTTGATGCTGACGGGTATGGACACCTGGGGCTTCTTCAGCCAACATCCAAAGACTAGAAGTATCTCCATCTGGCTGAGTGAAGAGAAACTCCTGAACGTCTTCATGTCTCAGCGACTAACGGGGTGAACAGCTCTGGTCCAGAAGGCAGACTCTAAACGGGCTGTGATGTAATCGCTCGGGGCAACTACATCCACTAAAGGTTTTTTGCCACTGACAGGCTCAGATTGTTATCATAAGTTTCTGACAACATTATGGAAAGTGCCCCGAAGAGAAATAAAACCCTTTTTCTCGACACCCTCACTTGATCCGGTCAGGAGAACTCGACTTTCTCAGTCAATACAGAGCGAACTGAGGAATGTATCAAACAACAACATTCACCATCAACACGGATTGGACAGCCACATAAAAGGTGGCGAGTTTTCCCTTTTAGGAAACTCTAAGCTAGGAACACCTTTGGGTGAGACGAGATCCTTTGTGAACGCAGCCCCTGGAGTTCTGCCCCACTGTCTGCTGTATTCTGATAAAGGTTTCTGTGATCTCAAACAACGCTGGCGTACAGTGTGTGACCACGGGTTCCTGTCTTGGACTGAAGGGTTCTGTGATTCAAGCACACTGACTGACACTCACCTGACACGAAGGCTACTTTCTCCTTCAACACAGGAAGGACATCAGACGCCTTGATGCCTTCAGTCCTCAGTGACCCTGGATAGAGAGAGAGAAACAGTGGAGCTTTTAGTATTAATCCCATTATCAGATCAACATTCCTGTGAGAGAGAACACACCCACACTCATCTAGCTTTCACTAAGTTTTTTTGCGTGCGCGTGTTCTTTGCTTTAACATACTGTACAAACCCAGAGGCCCAAAGTGTCAGGGGCCCCCTTGTCCAAATGTGACCCCTTGTGACCCCGACTTAAAATGACTACAAAGAGACACAAAGCAACTACAAAGAGACTCAAAAGGACTATAAAGAGACACAAAGCATCTGCAAAGAAACTCAAAATGACTATAAAGAGACATAAAGCATCTACAAAGAAACTCAAAATGACTACAGACAGACACAACGCAACTACAAAGAGACACAAAGCAACTATGAAAAGGGGCGAAACCACCACAAAGAGACACAATACAACAGCAAAGAGACACAAAATGATGACAAAGAGACACAAAGCAAATGTGAAAAGGGGCGAAACAACTCAAAGAAACTCAAAATAAGTACAATTTGACAATAAACACAACAACAAAGAGACACAAAACAGCCACAAAGGGACTCAAAACCACAGAGAGACGTGTGACAGCCACAAAGACACGCCTGTACGTAGTGAAATGAGAGTTCATCTTCATTCTTCCATCGTCTCCCTCTCAGTTCATCTGGTCAGCCGTCTGTCACGTTATGAAATCTCTCTCTCCCTCATTCTCATGCATGCTCTCTCTACCTCCTCTACCTCTCTCTCACTCCGTGGAAACACAGGCCCAAATGTCCATGTCATGCTGTGTGTGTGTGTGCATGTGATACACGGTCCTGGATGCAAAACACACTCAGACACACACACACACACACACACACACACACACACACACACACACACACACACACACACACATTTCAAGAAAATTCCACAGTGAAAACACTAATTCGGCAAAATCCATCTCAGGACACGGAAAGAGAGATAAAAGTCAAATCCGTGTTTTAAAACATCAACACAGACCTGCTTTATATTCATGAGATATTTTTAAAAAACAGGCCCAAAAAAAGTGAGGCTGAAGGGCCAATATTAATATTCAAATCCTTCGTTTTCAGTCTGATAAAGTTTGGAAAGAGAATTGTCGATATACGTATTTGTATTGACACGTTTCTAAATGCATTACGGGCGATCGGATCCCAGGTGGAGAACCTTTTGAGGAACGTGTGAACGATGCTCTGGGATCCGATCCATTCAGAGGTCGTCCTCGACACACGAGACCAATCGGAGCCGTCCGCGGTTTAGCCACCGAGTGATTAGTCACGATCATTAATGTCGTTCAAGGTTAATGATCTAATTGATCAGTTTTATGTCGGCTCATGCGACGGTGTGCCGATGCTTTACAGAAATAGTATTGATTTAAACCTGATGAGTCCAGAGATGGATTCTATGCAGGAAGTGGCTCAGGCGCATTTAAAGGATTAACCCAATGTCTTTGCAAAGTTTAGCTTCTCAATCACAAACTATCTGCACATGTGTGCTTCCCATTTCTGAATGCATGCTGCGTTGTTTTAACCCTTTAGAGAGAGACCTCCCACGGTGGATCGTTGTTTTAATAAATCTAAATTAAAAAAACATAATAGCGAGAACAATTCTCCGTCTTTCATGTCGTACGCTCGCGATGACGTCGTTACTTTGCATCACGCGCGGAATGTAATGGAACGAATCTATCGTCACCTTTGCACTCTGCTCATAAAAATTAGCATCTGTTGAAAACTAATGTTAGTTGTGTTGAGAAATATTTACATGTTTCACGTTTCTACATGCGGAATAGTTTGAGAAAAATACGTTATGACACAATTTCAATACTTTTATCATTATCGTGGTTTCTTTACTGACATAATCTTTTATTTTACGTCGTACAGATTTAAACGATTAGCAAAAATACCAATGTTGGCACTGGGAAAATATTTCTATTGCAGATGAATGAGCATATCTAAAAGAAATAAATGTACATAATTAAAGTTATGGAGTTTAAAGACGTATCGTGTTCATGTTTCTAGAAATCTTTTGGATTAATATCTTTTATGTGGTTTTTTTTTAATCAAATTTGATGAAAAAAGCATATTAAAAAAAAAGATTATGATGGAATGTTGATACTTTCATCAATTATTATGGTTTATTTATAACCTTTTAGCTTATGTTGTTTTTTTTTTGGTTCACCAAAGATGACATCAACGTGTTTATTTAATTGTTTTGTTGAAAACAGCTGACAGGCTGTGACGGTGCAGCAGTTACACCATGTGACCTGTGCAGGTATGTTCACATGCTGTTTAATGTCCTGCAGCTAATTAGCTTCCTCGGCTGAAGTGCTAATTGACCTGGAATGGACCCAACTGGTCGCACACGCAATCTGGACGGATTCGAGCTCGACATATATCCTGAACCTGCTCACGCACCACTTTCAGCCCAGTGTTGATGAGCCCGGCGACTCAGTCAGCTCTCTTTAGCCACCGGTCGATGGCGTCTGACGGCTCACTTTGACCGAGCCTGTTAATGAATGGGTCTGAAGAGAAAATACACACAAAGGTGTTTCTGCTGGCTTGTTGAAGCTAGAAGAACACGAGCCGTTAGATTAAAATCTAAATGATTTGCATAGAAAAACAACTGGTGTTCCAGGAAATGAAGGAAAGAACAAACAGAGAGAGAAAGAGAGAGAGACAGAGAGCGAGAGAGCGAGAGATGGGGAGAGAGAGAGAGAGAGAGAGAGAGAGAGAGAGAGAGAGAGAGACAGAGAGAGAGAGAGAGAGAGAGAGAGAGAGAGAGAGAGAGAGAGAGAGAGAGAGAGAGAGAGAGAGAGAGAGGGAGGAAGAGAGAGAGAGAGACAGAGAGACAGAGAGAGAGAGAGAGAGAGAGAGAGAGAGAGAGAGATGCCAACATCAGCAGCTTCTTCTCCAACAGCAGAGGAAGTGAGTGAGAGTGTGGATGGCCCGGTGAGTGAGACTCGTCTGTCCATTACTGTTGAGAGGAAACGGCTTCTGTCTTTTCAACACACACACACACACACGCACACACACACACACACGCAAACACACACGCACGCACGCACGCACACACACACACACACACACACACACACACACACACACACACACACACACACACACACACATACACACGCGCACACAGAGGAAGCTGTCAGTCTCGTCTCTGGACAAAACACACAACCTTTTACAGTTTTCTTTTGAGCAGTGATTTTCGTCTTGTGTTGGAGAGCACAGGGATGTTGAGTCAGAGTCGGGTTTGGCTGCGGTTCCTCGTGTTCTCCGCTCACCAATAGAGGTTCTGTGTCTGTATGGAACCGTGTCTATAAGATTGTGTGCACTGAGAGGTGTTTCATATAGTTAGTCCATCCCCTTTATATCAATAAAGGCAGACTTACTATGGAATTATTCACGTTTATTAAGAAAGATTAATGAAAATACTTTTGTTGGATTAAAATTATTTTAAGAAATGTTTTGATGTATAATACATCTACAAATGTTGTTTTCTTTCTCTGTAATCATTTTTGCTAACCAGGAAAGAAGGAGATAAAAAGGATTATGCAAATAGTCAACTGTCAATAAATGCGGACACACCAGCAGAAGGGCACAAAAAGCAAACACACACATACACACACACACACACACACACACACACACACACACACACACACACACACACACACACACACACACACAGTTGTTGACGGAATTGCATTAAGTTACATTCATCCCCTAAGCAATTATTATCCGAACTTTAACCATAACCACAATACAAACACAACTCTGACTCCGACCAAAAACCAAGACTTAACCCATAAAATGTAATGGTTTACATTGTGGGGACCATCTTTAAAGGGAGGATAGTCCCCAAACTGTGACTGTGTAAACAGACTTTCGTCCCCACAAAACACATAAACACACTCGCAAAACACACACTCTCCACAGAGGCCTTTAAACAACGTGTCAATAATCAATAAACTGCAAGAATAAAAGGAAATTGCAGAGAGAAAGAGATACAGAGAACATCTGAATACATTTTTATTGACCCTTCGCTAAGTCCCGCCCTTCAAATGCAGACGGGCCAATCATATCGTAGCTCCGACCAGCAACTCATCATGGTTTAACGTTGTGTCATAGTGACACTCGTTACTCGGAGAGGTTGGAAGGAGATATAAGTTTCTAAAACGTTGCGTTTTACTTAAAAACCTGTGGCGCTAACAATAACATAGTACTTTAGTACATCATTAACTAGCGTTAGCAGTTCTATGCTATGCTAGCTACTGAAGGTCTACTTTTGAATGATTGTAACAGTGAATAAAGACTTATTCTGCTTTACAGGAACAGAGTTATTCCTTAAGTTCACTGTTTTCTGTTCACTTTTACGCCGTGATCTGTAGCTTTAGCTTCTATCTTCATCTTTTTAACATGTTTTCAGGGCTGAATCAGTTTGATATCATGGATATATCATTCATACACATATTGTAGTCGCCTTCTGTCTGCCTCTCTCTGAAATTCAAAACAATTGACAATATTTATTCATCGAGTGTGGTTAGTGACAGTGTGGGCTCCATAGTAGCAGCAGGGGGCGTGGCTTAGCGAAGGGTTCGATTACGATTCTAACAAAATGTGGAAAGACTCTTCACTCACAGAGTTAATTTAATGACTTTCGCAGTCGTCCTCCAGCTCCACCTTCAGAAAACAAAGTGAATCCCGACGGCTCAGACGGCTCTGAGGATCAGACATGAGGTGGACACTCTGAGCCCTCATTTCCTGCAAACTACCAGCTTATGTCGGCAGGCCGTCCATGGACACCTGAACCGTCTCTCACAGAGCAGTGCCGAGTCTCCACAATGTGGAAATACTGTCGTCACGGTCAAAGTGTGCTCACGACTTCTGTAAAGTCAAGTTTAATTGTTTGTGATTTGTAACTTGCACAATAAAAAAATGTAAATGTTTTTTCAGACTAAACAATATTGTCTTGCTTATCACCCTCTCCCAGCAGTCACTCCGTTACTCATAAAGCATTGTAACAGCGGGAGCTCCATCATGTTCTGTTTTGTTCATTAGATGCTATAAAATGACGTTGATGCACGCAGCTGCTGTTGATATTAACTCATCACTTCCGAAATATACTTTATAATACATGGGTGAAGAACACAGTGGCCCTTTATTGTGAAACCACCTCGAGAAGTGGTTGGTCCTGGTTGGTTAATGGTTAAAAGTCCAAAATCTAGACATTTTTAATGGATTTTCAATGTAGTTTATCGTCGTAAAGAGCATTATTACTGGAGAAAATGAACAAACAACAGGGGCTGACGTTTCATTTAATGAACAACAGTGACCTTTAAGCACCCGGACGAAACCAAACCCTGTCACAGGAGGTCTGTGGTGTAGAGGTTTTGTTTTGGAGAAGAAAAAAAGTTGGTCCGATCAAAAGTTCAAAAGACTTTGAGGGCAAAACTCTCAACTTTGAATACGTAATGAAGAAGAGAAGAAGAAGTGTGGCCACACAGAGGGCAGAGCGTCGGCTCTGGTCACACAGCTGCTGCTATAATGGCCTGCATCTGTTCACAACAGTAAAGAAGACTGATCATGGACCAGGAGCGAGTGACACCCATTAACTCTGAGCTGAGGTAGCTGCTCATTTAAGGTTGTTCGTGTGGAACAAAGAAAAAGGACTATTCAAAAGGGCGGGTCCATGGTTCTTTTGGTTGTTTCTTTTTAGGTTTTTATATGATTCTGTAGCTTGGCGTTCCTTATGTGTTCACATCTTGGTTGAAGTATGTATGTTTTGACATCATAAAGCTATTTTCCCACGCCCTTCTAAAAACTTTTTCCAGACATCGACAAAGGCTTCAATTCCCTGTTCGAAAAGGGCTGTCTGACGGAACATATAATACATATAGTACGGACTTTAACTGAAGTAGATTTTGCTAGCAGGCTTAAATGGATGTTTCCATTTAAAAACCCTGGAAACTAGATGCAGATGGATCCCCCCATTTAAGAGTTGTCACTACCTGTAGAGTCAACGATGACAATCCCATTCCTGATCCTGGGGACGCCAACGTCTCCACAGAGATGAAATATAATCAGCATCCTGAGGGACGTGACATGATTTGTTTGATTTCTTAATTTCTCTGTCTCTCTCTCTCTCTCTCTAGCTCTCTCTCGCTCTCTCTCACATCAGAGAGCAGTGTGGTCAAACATTCAATCCAGTTTGGGTCTCAGGTATTTAATAACTGTCATGCATGTTTTTGTTCCTACCTTGGCTCTTCTTTCCGTCTCTCTCACACACACCTTTGATCCATCCAGCATGTGTTTCATCTATCAGAGATGTTTACCGCATACACACACACACACACACACACACACACACACACACACACACACGTTGAGCGCGTGTGTGTACAGTAGCAACACAGCAGTGATTACAGCAGCATATGGCTGTTAAACACACACGACCGAATAACTCGGGGCCATTGAATTTACTTGAAACACACACACAGAGCGGGGAGACTGAGCTTATAGACCAAAAAAAATCCTTAGACGGAGGGAAAACCTGAATCTTCATCTCTGCTGCCACACTGAACAAGGCAGTCCACCTTCTGTGTGTGTGTGTGTGTGTGCGTGCGCGTGTGTGTGTGTGTGTGTGTGTGTGTGTGTGTGTGCCCTTACACTGAGGCTGACATCATCCAGAAACTCACCGAGACATCTGCTAGCCATCGGTACGGCGATTAACTAACGTTAGCTGAACACAAACCATTAACTGTACGCTCCCTAACAGTATGATAACAACCGTTGTTAAGGTCATATAGCTCCTGGTCATCATAATTGAGAAAGAAAGAAAAAAAGCTAATGACGGCTGCTGTTTCTCCGCTCCGAGTTGAGTTGTATTCAAATTGAGGCGTTCAGGGCGCTCCTGTAAAACAGACGCACCGGCCCGCGCAGCTAACACACACTCGGTCTGATCAGAATAAAAGATGGCGGGATGTTAATACTTGCTTGCCATCTGGTTTCTTCAAAATTCAAGTTAATTGCTGAACTTGCAGCAGACAGTACGACACCGATATGTTCTCACTGAACAGCCTGAGTTCGTTCCAAAAACCTTTCGCGAGCGAGGAGATGTCCTTCTAGCGACATGAGAGCAACCCGCGCAACAACAGCTAAGTTTCTTAGCAGCTAACACGCTGAAGACGTTGCACAAGGATTTGGTCACAGAAAAACACAGAAATACTGGGACAGGGAAAGTTTCATCACAGAGGAATTTAAATAATAATAAAAACACACACACACTGTGAATAAAAACTTCTAATAACCGCGAATGAATGGCCTCATTTACATGCTAGCATCGGAGTCGCGGCAGGTCACAGTCTGCGAGCGTTAGCGGCGAGCGTTAGCGGCGAGCGTTAAACAGCGTCACATTGTGCCGTTTAATGTCTCACGTAGACGGCACAATCAGAACGTTGGTATAAAACCTAAACGAGCCGTAAAGACGGATTTAAAAGTAAAATAAAGTAAATAAAGATTTAGTAAACATGTTAGAGAATTTAAACACTGCACGTTCACAACATGATGTGAAAACGTTAACTTGACAGAAGACAAAAGCTTTCACTCTCACAGTGTAAGTTCAACACGTTCAAAAATTTCCCATCAGCACCATTTTAATCCGTGATTATACGGATCGGACTAAAATCCTCTTTGATGGGGAGCGAGATCCCCTAAATCCTTCATACTGCTGTCCAAATGTGGTTTCTGTGAGCGGTTCCTGCTGGAGGTCATTATATTCTACAGTGTGATTACTAACTGGATCATCGGCTCTCTGAGTCAACACAGGCTGGTTAGGATGGACGTTTTAGAAGTGACTGAACAACTCTCTGTTGAGTTTTAAATGATCCACAGACTTTCCCCGATGCTCTTTTCAGAGTGTGAAGTCGGCTCTTTTTTCTCAGATAATAAAACATTTATAGAATCATAGCTCAAGATATAAAAGTGCAAAAATAACACAAATATGGGCTCCGAAAAGTCACAAAGTTAATGTGCTGTAAAGAGAAATACTGGAGCATTTTCTGCAAGGGATTCCACCGAAACACGCACACACACACACACACACACACACACACACACACACACACACACACAGAAATACACAGCGTCTCTGTGATCACTGATTTACTGCCTGACAATATTTCAAAGAGGTAAAGCTACACAAAAACCACTGTGACCACTGTGTGCGCACACACACAGACACACACACACGTGCACACACACACACACACACACACACACACACACACACGCACAGACAGAAGTCCTCAGAAGTCTTTCAGAAGGCGATCATGTTTTTTTCATTTGGTTGTGGGAATAAATGTTGCTCTAATGTTTTGTTCCTGTGAAGTTTGTGCGCGTGTTTCTTTCTTCGGTTGTCTCGTGGGTTCTATTCATGTCGCTCACCGGTTGCTACGGTTACCCCTGATCTCCCCGACAACCAAGGCAATTAACCAGGCAGGTAACCTGGATGTGGTGGGACATTGGAACATGCGACTTTCACGTCACAAACACACACACACACACACACACACACACACACACACACACACACACACACATTTCCTTTCATATTCCCACACTACCACAGGGAGAAAAAAAACGTAAGCGTTCAGCCATGAATGTGCTCTGGTGTGTACATGTGTTTCTTTTGTCATCGCAAGGTCACACAGTCAGGAAGTGATGTCACTGTGAGCAGTGTGTGTGTGTGTGTGTGTGTGTGTGTGTGTGTGTGTGTGTGAGTGTGTGTGTGTGTGTGTGTGTGTGATACTTTTTTATCTATGTCTATTCTTATGTCTAACTACAAGGGGTAAGGTCACAACACACACACACACACACGCACACATGCGGGGAGACATAGCTGGTGTTCAACGTTTCCAGACGTGTACATGTCAGAGGTCAACATGTGCTCCTGCTGGAACCATTAACACGGCTTGAAGCAGCACGCAGGAGCTCCAACGATGGGACAACCCTGCAGGAAGGACTGCTACCGTCGTAATGCAGCGGGTGGAGGGGGGGAGGGAGGGGGGGGGGTGAAGGAGGGGGGGGGGGGGTTGGACGCTTCAAGTTCTGTTCACGTCAGCCAGTGAGAGGGAGCTGTTGGCCGGACAGCGAAGGTGACACTGAGGATGCTCAGACGGCCAAGAGACGTCAGTTTTTGTGGGGTTTTTTATGTTATTAAGGGCGCATAAATCTCTATAAATACGATGTAGATTTATCTGAGGAGAGAAGCTCATTTCCCAGCTCGGCACAACTGCAGCCAAAATTCAAAAAGGTCACATGAGCCTAATGTATCTGGGACTGAGAGCCAGCGTGTATGTGTGTGTGTGTGTGTGTGTGTGTGTGTGTGTGTGTGTGTGTGTGTGTTTGCTCTATAACTTTTGAATAACGATCACACACGCGCAGTTTAACAGCTTTATGCAAAACCAAACTGCAGTGGAAGTAGAGCCTATCTCTCTCTCTCTCTCTCACTCACACACACACACACACACACACACACACTCACACACACACACACACACACACACACACACACACACACACTCACACACAGGTCATGTGTGTGGCTAAATGTCTTCAGAAGGCAACAGGTGAGGCCGTCTGCACCCATAGCAACAGCTGCCCCGACACCCCGGCTGCCGGACCTCGTGTGTTGCCACGGAGACAAAGGCCCCGGGGCCCGTCATATCTAATGTCACAGCACACTGTACATATTCTTGGATTAACGAACGTGGAAGCTGAAACGCCCGAAACCCGGAGCCGAGCGGTTATCAACCGTTTGCACCGATCAATCAACGTCGCCGTCGGCGTGATCGTCGGCGTCGCCGCGGGTTACGGCGGTTTGATCAAAGCGGCGCTTCGTCGCCGCGGTCACCTCAGCATGTGTTAACCGGCGGGATTGGGTTGCGTCAGCTGTTTGCAGCCGTTAGTCCTATCAGAAGGCAGGTCGCTGCAGCAGCAGCTTCCTCAATGACACTCAACAGAACAAGTGTTACCTTTTGTTCATCGGTATCGGGAGTTCTTAAAGCGCCATCCTGCGATCGGAAGAAAGACGGGGCAGAAAGCAACCGACGAGCCTTTTCCTGGCAAAGGGACAGTCCAGTAGGCCGACGCAGGAAGAGTTAAAGAGTTATAGTTGACGCGAGAGGTCAACGGGACTCTCACAGAGGGTACCCATGGATTTATAGATGAGCAGCCGATTTCACCCGTTTATACACGCTACATACGTGTCGTATATGACAAGGCCATGTCGTGCTTTGTGTGTCCTTTCAGCGTTCTCTTCCCTTTTCCCCCTCTTCCTTCCCGTCTGGATAACGTGAACGTGCTGTTTTTACTTCACATGCATTTACTGTAGTCTTTAATTACGTTTTCACGTTCCCATTTTTTCCTCGTATATTTTGGACCACTTTACCGGGCGTCATGTTTCTCTCCCCGGACGCCTGGGGAGGACGCCTAAGTGTGTGTGTGTGTGTGTGTGTGTGTGTGTGGGCGTGTCCCATGCCCATGTGTGTCGGCTATACGTGCTGATCTGGAGTCAGTTTGGTATTATTTGGGGATTTATTTGGACATTATTTGTGTAGTTTGCATGCAAAATAGGTCGACCAACCAACATGTAACCCTTGGCAACACTTCAAAAGTAGAAAAACTTGGCCCTGGCTTGTTTCTTTTGTTTTTTTATAATAGCAACAAGTCATTCAATAATACTTGTCGAACGTCAAGCAGAAGATGAGCAGCTGCTTGTTTGAAAATGTGTATTTGAGTCAGATTCGCCGGGTAAATGGCCGACAACAACCGCTTGTTCTGTCCCGAACTGCTTCATTTAAAGAGTTTGTTCTCGTTGTTCTTGTCTCCTAAATACTCATCACATCGCCCCCCCCCTGATATCAGTGGGCCGATGTGGCTGACGGAGAGGAGAACCCACGCAGCTCGTTACTTTTAATTAAGCCCACCTCTTGAAGGAGGACGGCCTGTAGCTGCTGAACCGTCAGAACACGGCCGATAACGCAACTGATGTTCATGAAAGGAACTGGTGTCGACATCTCGACAGCACACGGCCCGGCGGCGGCGGCTGACCCGAGACCGGAGAGAGAGAGAGAGAGAGAGAGAGAGAGAGAGAGAGAGAGAGAGAGAGAGAGAGAGGGAGATCGGTCCAGAGAGAGAGAGCTCGGTCCAGAGAGAGAGAGAGAGCTTGATCCAGCCTGTCGCAGCGGTCGGTCGTCGTTTAATGTCAAGCATCAAGCTGAATATGAATAATTCATTACGCTCTCGTTATTTTAACGTATCACCTGCATATATTCTTTAACACTTCAGGGTGAATACATTTCCTATCCGACTCGCGTTTAGATCTCTCTCTCTCTCTCTCTCTCTCTCTCTCTCTCTCTCTCTCTCTCTCTCTCACACATACACACTTTAATGTCCTCGGTCGGCTCCAGTTTCCCCTGCAGAGGAAAACCACATCCATCACTCTTCCAACGCAAACCACACACTGCTCTCTCTCACTCTCTGTCTCTCACAACCACACACACACACACACACACACACACACACACACACACACACACACACACACACACACACACACACACAGAAAGAGAGAGCTTGTAATAGTTAAGTGCTTGCCAGGCATCACACTCAGGTCACACACACACACACACACACACACACACACACACACACACAGCAGATGATGTATTCTCCATAGGGAAGCTTCTTCTCATAAAAAGGGACAGTTGTTGGAAAAAAAACTAAACGTACGATGCAATTATTCGAAAGACAACTGTCTGTCTACGTCTCTCTCTCTCTCTCTCTCTCTCTCTCTCTCTCTCTCTCTCTATATATATATATATATATATATATATATATATATATATATCTACACGGCCAGTTTAACTACTTACTTCTCATTTCTGGATAATAAACTGACTGTGAGACTCTTCCTGCTGTTTCCACAGTGATAACAATGAGCTTTTCCTCTGATTAAACCCTCAAGGCTGCTACACACACACACACACACACACACACACACACACAGACACACACACACCCACACACCCACACACACACACACACACACACACACACACACACACACACTGTTGGCTGAAGGCTATCTTAACAAAATATTCTCACATACTAAGGAACTGACTAACTGAGGAAGAACTTGTGTGTGTGTGTGTGCGTGTGCGCGTGTGCGTGTGTGCGTGTGCGCTTGCATGCACACACGTATCTATATATAAATATATGTCGTTCATCGCCACCATCTGACTCATTCGGCGGCGACCAATCACATCAAAGCTTCGGTTTGGGGGGTGACGACATCATTTTGCGCTGCGTTCCAACCACACGGAGAGATGCCATCTGGAGGGCGCTGACTCAGCACAACACACACACACACACACACACACACACACACACACACACACACAGAACACACACCCACACACACACACACACACACACACACCCACACACACACAGAACACACGTGTACAAGCAGAATCCGTTGGTAGCTTGACATCAAACAGTGCTGCTCTCGGTGGAAGCAGACGAGGGGACGGAAACCAGTGCCGTTATTCTGATTCACTGGTTTGAATGGTCAGTTAGAAATAATGAAAAACAGATTCATCTGTTTAACCCGTGATTCATCTTCAACCCGTTGTGCAAGCACACACACGATGAACACACATCAGAGGAGCAGAAGCTTTAAAACAGAACAATGTGTCTGTCGGAAAAACACCGTTTTCTGTGGCTGCTTTTTTTTATTTGCACGTGGATATTTTTGCTTGCTTATTGAAATACAATTCTATGAATTGAAATGTTCGATATATATATATATATATAGCGAGCCAAGATCATGTCAGAAATGCTCTCCCCATGATGCGGTGTGCACTACCAGCCTTCTAGCTGCTGCAGAAAAACCACCCGGTCGTTGCACACTATCCTGAAAATATCCGTCACACACACAGGCGCGCTTGTGTTACCCTGCTGAGACACTTCCACACACATGAACATGATTAACCAGAGAGGTCGGAGGTCGAGAGGAAGTCAGAGGTGCCTTCCTCGAGGAAAGGCCGAGCGAGGAGACGGAGGGGAACCAAATGGTAAAACACGGAACACGTGTTTCAGCTATCAGATGAAACTCTCTCTCTCTCTGGATCAGCTTTCAGTCTCCAGACAGCAGCTGTCTGTAGAGAGGGAAAACTTTGAGTGGTCAGACATGGAATGTGTGTGTGTGTGTGTGTGTGTGTGTGTGTGTGTGTGTGTGTGTGTGTGTGTGTGTGTGTGTGTGTGTGTGTGTGTGTGTGTGTGTGAAGAGCCTGGTGACAGTTAGGTACTTGGAGGCGCCACATATTCACTGTAACAACAAACACACTTCTGATCTGTGACTTATCTCACGCAAAGTATTACTTTAGTTATGAGCAGTGGAGGAAAATTAATTAAATACATTTGGTCAAGTACTGTGTTTAAGTACTTGTACTTTGCTTGCGTATTTCCATTTCACGCTACTTTCTAGTTCTACTCTACTTCATTTCAGAGGGAAATGTTGTAGGTTTTATTTTATTGACTATATTTATATTCAAAACATATAAAAAAGATTAAACCAGGGTTTACCATCTTTTGGGGCTTTTTGTGACCCTTTGGGGCCTCTTGTCATGTTTCAAATATATATATATATATATAATCTAAAAATATATACACAAATTTGGCCCCTAGTTGGGTACCAATAGATTAAAGTAGGACACTCTACTGTACATTATACTAGTTAAAATATATAATTAACTCATTATCTAGTAGCGAGGGCAGTGCCCGATCGGGGAGCATCCCTTTGGACAGATTGGACCCAGAACCTGGATTAAAGCCGGACTTTGTCTCCTCTTCTTGGACCCCAGGACAATGATGGACAACATGCCCGACTCAGTTCGCAAGAACCCTGAAGCCCCGCCCCCCGGAGCCCCGCCCCCCGAAGCTCCGCCCCCCTCTGCTGCAAAGAGCGCAGCTCCCTTGTTTATTCATCAATATCGTACGTGTCTTATGTCCAAATTGTACCAAATCCAACAAGGCTCTCCTTTGGGTCCCCATTCGGAGTTCGGATGAGCGGTTCTTGAGACACGTTGAGGACATGCCCATTGCCCATTGCCCATTGCCCATTGCTTTATAGTTAGATGTCATAAAGAAAAATAGATCACTGATGTGGATCAAGTACTTTTTACTTTTGATACTTTTTTGTTGTTGCTTATAATACTTATAATTATAATTTTACTTCATGCAATAATCAAAATACTTCAGAATATGTGCATATATGATCATATAGAACCCTAATTTCTTATGATGGGTATATTAAGTGACTGTCTGGAATTTCCAACACTTCTACGGACACGAAACTCTTCTGTTTGAACCATCAGTGGAGCAATGACACAAGTTGCGGAAAGAATCCGACTCTGGACTATAGAAAGACGTCAACTACAAGTCCCAGAGAGCATTGCGGTATAGGAAGACTGCCGAACACATTAGCGCTGCTAATCCTGCGTTCATGTCGCATCGGCGTCACCGGAATCGCCTCATCTCCAACTTAAATCCACGTCATGACCAAATACACACAAAAGTGTCATCAATAGTGTGTTTAACCCTTTCATCTAACTATTTACTGCTTACAGTTTTATGACGTGAACACACACATCTTAATGGATAAATTCAGCTGCTGATTTTTTTTACATTTTTGTTCGAATTTTCAATCTATTCTGCAACTTCCGTCTTGTGTCGTGTTCCTGACTGCGCTCAAACTCTCATTCCACAGCTCTGCGTGGCGTTTCTCTTCTTCTCTCTTTTCCTCGTGGATAATTAGAGCCGCTCACAACACCAGACTCACTGAGCAGGCGGGAGGAACACAGGCTGCTTCTTTTCTGTCCACATCTCGCCTCTGTGACCACTGTTGTTCTTCTCTACTGACTTCAGGAGGAGCATCGGGGGGGAGCGAGGGAACACGGAGACTAAGCTCTCAGATGGTGGATGTGAAGCCCAGAAGATCAGATGATAATTGAACCCTGAACTGAGGAATATTAAGGATTAATGTTTCCACTCGTGTTCTCTTTGTTCTATTAATACTCCTCGGCCAGCCAGGTTCTGTTCACTCAATTACAGCCTGACACAAATGTTCCTGTACCAGTGTGTGTGTGTGTGTGTGTGTGTGTGTGTGTGTGTGTGTGTGTGCGCGCAGCCTCCTTTAAGGATGAATGGAATTTAATTGGTGCTCGGTTCAAAGAAAGAGAGACGCCAGGAGAAGGTAGCAGCACCACCAAACAGACGGGGACGGACAGAAACGTAGAAATGAAATAAAAAATAAATGACCGCACAAAGAAACCACTTTGAAAAAGGAACACGGAGAGAGAAAGAAAGAGAGAAATAATAAATGGTGGAGTGAATCAGTCCCAGCTGCTTCATTCATTCTGTCTGAATGGAAACTATGAACAGAACTTTGAAAATGAATAAAATTCAGGATTTGCATGCACACGCAACTGCAGTGCGACTCTGCAAAGAGCTACTTGTGGTTGTACTGGAGTGTTTTCCAACTATCCATGACACACACACACACACACACACACACACACACGGACACACACACACACACAAACTCACTGACTCGGGCCAAACCACAGCATACTAAATCTTCATCTGCCTGAGAGTTTTAGGCTGGAGTTAAAGTGAGGACGAGCTAACGGCGATCCGGGGAAGCAGCTCGCGAAGAAGCTGGATGAACCAGAACGAACCGCCTCGTCGGGGAAGAAGTCGTCGCCTCGCTACGTTAGCCTCTGTGTGAAATTTGTCATAATTAGCGTAGGAAATTCTCCAGTCACGTTAACGCGTTTTCGCGACGTCACAGTGACCCTGACCTTTGACCTTTGGCCACCAGGTTTGAGGAAACTCCCTCTAGGCGCTGGTGGACAGACAACACGGAAGCATCCGGCGTTCGCAGGAAACACCTCCGGAAAGTAACGCGCCGTGATCCGTAGATATCCCACGAATATATATATATATATTTTATTTTACGAGCGGCATCCGCGTGACCTTGAACGAGGGCGTGTAAAGGCCCCTAAGTCACAGTGGAGGGGTCCGACAAATCCTTCAGCCAGGAGGCCGCAGCTCGTCCCCCCCGTGTGGATTCAATGATGTTCCTTCAGTAATGGTACTCCCGTGTTGTTGCCTAAACATAAAGGAGTCTCCTGTGTAAGACGGAGGTATTTTAAAAAAAAATTGACACGTGTTGCTTGCTTTTTTGGGGAAAAAACACACGAAAAATGAGGAGGAACCTTTTGGTTGGAGGACACGTTGAAGCATCGCGCCGTCCTCGCTGACCGCCTGTTGCCAGGCTGGATCCATAAAAACAGTGAGTCAACAAACTGGTAAACTGTTTAAGAGTCCACCGGCATTTCATCGATGGCTTTTGCTTCTTTTGGGTCCTTTTTCTTCAGAGCCTGCCGGTGAGTCGGTGGCTCGTCAGAACCAAATGAGTCCGACAGCGACACGAAAACATTCACAGCTAAAAGATGAAGAGAAGAAACCACCTCGACAACATTCTACAAAACCTACGTTTTCTAGCTGCTCAATTCTCAGTGATTTTGAAGTCTTTTAGTTGGGAAAAAAAAATAAAAATCTGGTGGCCAAAGAAAAGCTACAATGATTTTAATTACTTTTGAAAAACTTAGCAGGGGAACAAAAAGCCTTTTCTGAGGCGCTCAGGAACCGACGTCTCGCTCAATAACACCACACAGCTGATGAGCTCGGCGCACAGTACCGGCATTCTCCTTCAGGGGGTTCGGCCACAAACAAAAGTTGTCCCAGACTATTATTTTAAAAACAATATTTTACCATTCGGAGGTCTTCGCCGGCCAAAGAGCTGCTTTTATGTTGATTCACCAGCAAACGTACGCAGACCAGAAACCCTTCAGAACTTGTATCTATTATCATTCCACTAAAAACACATGCTTTTTCCTTGACCTCATTTGATCTCGCTCTCTCCGGCACACACACACACACACACACACACACACACCTAAACACACAGTAGTTTCTTCGCAGCCAATAAAGAGTTTTACTGCTGTGTATTACAGAATAACAGGGTAATTACTGACTGCAGTGAACTAATGAAGAGCGCTGGTGTTTAGACATGCAGAGGCAGTAAAGCAGACCAAACTAAACTAATGACTAACTATCGCACGTCGATTCACCACTTCAACCCTGAATTTAATTCAACTTAAAAACCAGAACCAGAGACGAAGGCAGAAAAACCTTCACGTCTGCGATGCTGAAGCCGGCGAATGACTGAGAGGGTAAGTTGTTGTTTTCTTCCCGTCAGCCGGTCAGCTGACTGAAAAGTGCCTCGGCAGTAAAACGCAGACGGTGTGATATTGTTCTGCCTTAAAGAGCCAGACAAAGGAATCAATAACATGGTGGCCAGGTTGGATTGTTATCTGCTCTCCGACAGCGCAGCCAGCTGCTGGAGAGCCATCCCTCTCTGCTTCACACACACACACACACACACACACACACACACACACACACACACACTCACTTAACCGAAGGGTAGTGAGTAATTACTCAGGGTCAAGCATACTGGTTATCTCCAAGGAAGCCCTATTAGGAGAGTGTGTGTGTGCGTGTGTGTGTGTGTGTGTGTGTGTGTGTGTGTGTGTGTGTGTGTGTGTGTGTGTGTGTGTGTTGACAGCACCACTCAGGCTGTGACTGAAATCTATCCTGATTGGACGGCTGGCTGGAGACTCCAGGTGAATCTACCCTCAAGTGTTCCTCGAGGGGATCTGGACTCACAGGTGGAGTTAGTACCGGGCCGGTCGGGGAGGCCTCCTTCAGCGGGTCCAGTTCAGAGACCCCACGAGAGAACACGACCGCAGGAGGTTCAATGTGCCGCGTTGAGGGCACGAGTTGGATGTCTTCACAGAGCTGCTGTAAGACCTGCTGGATGGATCCTGTTCTGGTTCTTTCTTCATACTTGAACAGATGGGTTAGGGTCAGGGTTTAACCCTTTTCCCCGTCTCGCTCCGACTCTAAACCAATCAGATGAGCTGAACGTTCTCGTGGCTTTGAATGTTGCATTTTGGGCTCGCTTGAATAATCCGGGAGGGAGAAACCGAACCGACTGTAAAACTGATCCAACGGAGTCAAAGAGAAGCAAATGAACTAAAGATCTAAAAACACCTTCGAACCCACGAACCCAACCAGCTCAGGTCACACGAGTCCTCCTTCACCTGCTGCACTCTCAACCCGGTCACAGGACTCTCGGTACGCCCGCAGTGTTCTCAATAAACAGACGCACAGTCTTATATTTGGTATTAATGATGGACCGCTGGAGAGCAGCAAGCCAGTCCAACAAAAATATGAAAGAAGTTGTGAGTTAGCTGCAGCTGAGAATGTGTCCGCGCCGCTTCGGGGGGTTTGGAGACGTTCCCACGACAACACAAACGATCTGGTTTCTACACAGACCGCAGATTAAGATGCTGCAGGTTTCTGGGCCTGCGTGTGTTTCTCCCTTTCATCCTTTCTTTTGCTTTTCAGTTACTACTGTCAGAAAAATGCTGATTTTGGGAAAAGAGAAAGGAGCCAGATGGGATGGTCTCGTTGCACCTGTCAGGGACGGGGCAGCTTCCACTTCCATGATTCCTTTTCGGGGGTTTCATGGCGTTTAGTGAATTCAGCAGATCTGTTGCGGAGCTCTGCTCTAAGTCAGCCGGTCGCGTCAGCCAAAGGGAATAAAAACCAGGCCGGAGGACGGAGCCAGGCTTCTGAGAGCAATCTGAAGATGTCCACCGAGGCCCAGGCCGATCGATGTGGTTATATTTTATATAACCACATATATTTACATTTTGAAGGGGATTTTTTCTGCAGCAGAGTGTCGTCTATTCACACTTCTTTGCCGGCTCTGGTTCCCACTTGTTTTGCTCTGGTCCTCCATGTTTTCAGCAGCTTTGCTGCTAAGTTCCACTTTGTTTGAGCTTTTCAAGGCGGCGGTGATTGACAGGTGATGACAGGCGGCGTGTGTCAGGTTGGGTCAAACCATCCTGATATGGGGGAGACTCTGGGTTTTTAGGATAATGAAATTGAATAGCCTACTGAATATAAAATTCAGCTTATGAACTTACACTCATATTTTATTGAAAATGTATTAAATAAATATTTTTAAAGGATTTTTGAGTCGATGCTAATTTTGAATATATATATTTTTAAATCTTCACGTACCCCCGCCATTTTACAGCATAGAAGAACACCGTGACCCGCGAAATTAGTTTTCTAATCAAACGGAAACGTAAGTACGACAATGTTCCTCGATTTGGGTCGCGGCTCGTCATGAAGGGGGGATGGAGGGTCCCCCAGCCAGACCAGTGGAGAACCACTGCTGTAGATACTGCAACCTCTGAACCAACCTGGTTTATCAATGTGTTGTTAGGCTGCTTTTCATATTTCTTATCTGAATATCATTGTGCAGACTGCAAAGCCCTCTGAGAGAATTGTATGATTCATGGTGCCAAAAATAAAATTAACTTAATTTGATATATATATATATATATATATATATATGACTTGAAAGTGCATTTTGAATCACAGCCGAATTATATTCTTTACTCGATCGGACTATCCGTGGCTTTTAACAGCTCTGTCAATCAGGATAAGAGCTTCCTGTCTCCGTCACACACACACACACACACACACACACACACACACACACACACACACACACACACACACAAAGACAAAGACAAACACCTGCCCGCAGCAGTTAATAACATCAAGGTCTATTAGCGAGCACCACTAATCAGCTGGTAACACACACACTCGCATACATGTCTGTAAAATGTCTTGGTGATCGATTATAGTCAAAACGGATGCTCATTACACTAACGCACACGCACCATATGGCTGCAGCTGTCCAAAGACGAGAAAGCTTTTAGGGAGGGAGGAGACAAAGGGAGGAGGAGGAGGAGGAGGAGGAGAGGAAATCCTTTTCTTTGTTTTTATCTATTTCTCTCTCTCTCTCTCTCTCTCTCTCTCTCTCTCTCTCTCTCTCTGTCTTTCTCGTTTGTCCCCTGGTGGGTAATAAGGGCTAATCCACTTAAGCTGCCTCCCTCTCTTTCTCCCTCTCTCTCTGTTCCTGTCTGTCACCCCAACATCCCGCATATACACACAATTCATTCTTCGCACCCATCTGCCACTGTTCTCGACACTGGGCGGCAGACAAAGAGAGGGAGAGATGAAGGGAGGGAGGGAGGGAAAGGAGGGAATCCCTGCCTGTCTCTCTCTCTCTCTCTCTCCCTCTCTCTCTCTCTCTCTCTCTCTCCTCAGCAGCAGCAGCATCGTATTGTTCCTGATGACATCAGGGGCGAGAGACCTTCTCTATCTCTCTCCATCACACACACACACACACACACACACACACGCACACACACACACACACACACTTCAATAATAGATGTGAAGCTCCTCCCTCCACGTTTCCTCACCATGACTCAGGACTGAGGCCTCATTTAAAGGAACAGGCCACCCCCACTTACTGGCCGCAATTCTTACTGTAAAAGTCAATCAATTGAAACTTCTGGCAACCTGTACGACCAATGAGAAAAGACGATGTCAGTAAAGCTCCACTCCTATTGCAAAAGACTAAAAAACCTGCATATCATAAAGTAAATGGACGAAAAAGGTCCATTTAGACGAGTGCAGCATTTATGCCGCTGTGGCTGAAAATAGACCCAAACCAATGCACCATTTACTCCGGTTGGAGGAACGTTTGCTAGAAACTACAGAGCTCAGCTGTTTGAGTTTTTATTCTAACTGGACATTTAGATTTGCGACCTGTTTTTAAGATCATCAGTAGGGACATGTAGGCCACAGACACAGGGTGTGGACGTCTGAGAAGTATTCAGGGATTGACCAACACACCGCTGGTTTTGTTGAAAATAACCAAAATATAAGATATTGTCAGCCTCTCTAATGAGCTGTGGAGTCCTGAGGGCCATCTGTTGGAGGGGGCTGCCAGAATAGTGGATAACGTGGACCTGATAAGAGCGTATTAAGTTCATTTGACAATATTTCATTCATAGGGCGTACCAAGTGGACGTAGTAACCGTGACAACACCCGTTGGTTTGTGGACTGATGTTTTGAAGCCTCGAGTTCGACGATTTGGTCGTCGCCATCTTGGATTACGGCCGTCGCCATGTTGTTGGTTTTTTTGCCACCGATGAACTGAAGTTACCATATTTAGACTGAGGAGGAGGAGTTACGTAGAAATGTATACGTCTCTGGTAGAGACCTGTCAATCACCTTGTAGCCCCGCCCTAAAGCATCCCCTGCTTTATGGTCTGTTTGACTCTAAATGGACCATAATTTACTAAATGAACATCATGCTGTATTGAAGAAGACTTGAAACTAGAGATTGAGACATAAACTCATGTTTACAATGTTTACTGAGGGAATAAATCAAGAGAGAAGTAGAGTCATTTTCTATAGACTTCTATACAACCAGAGGAGTCGCCCCCTGGTGGTCAGGAGAGAGAATGCAGCTTTAACACATGAAGCTTTGACTTCTATACAACCAGAGGAGTCGCCCCTGGTGGTCAGGAGAGAGAATGCAGCTTTAACACATGAAGCTTTGACTTCTATACAACCAGAGGAGTCGCCCCCTGGTGGTCAGGAGAGAGAATGCAGCTTTAACACATGAAGCTTTGACTTCTATACAACCAGAGGAGTCGCCCCCTGGTGGTCAGGAGAGAGAACGCAAGTTTTAAGATACTTTCGTATCGGCTTCACTCGGCAGAACCGGAGGTTGCCGCCTGGTATCAAACTAAAGAAAGATGTGTATCGAACCCACGGTTCAAAAGCAACTTCTTGGGGGTACAACCATGCAAGTGCCTCGTCCTGTACCAAATGGTGTCCCCCCCCCCTCCCCCCCCCGTGCAAAATAAAATGAACCACAATATCGCCAGCATAAGATCACTAACATACAGAAACACATAAGATCGATACTAAGATGGAGGACGACTAGTGGACTGGGACCGTCCAGATCTCACTCCCTGAGAGCCCAGCAGCTCCTGCTCCTCCTGCTACGGACGAAGAGATCTCCTCCACCCACTCCGTCCTCACCACCGTCTACAGGGACGACAGAGCGCACCGACCGGCTGCATCTCGACCCGATGTGAAACCTCAACGCCTCAGACGGGAAGATGCAGGTCCGACACTGTGATGTTTCATCCCACACAAACTATTTTATAACGTCATCTCCTAACCTGCAATGTCATCCTTTACGTGCAACATTATCCTGTTCATGCAATTCTTTTCTACGCGTACGTTTAATTTAATCCCTTATGTGCAATATTCACCTACATATGCAATTGTATCCTCTGTTTTACTCTTTTTAGCATGTTTTATTCTAATCATGAGCTTACGTTCTGCTGTGAATAGTAAGTTCATTTTTAATGTTGAAGGTCAAAGTCTGGACTGTAAAATATCTTAAAAATTGACTTAACTGTCACTGAGACTATAGTTACATGAACACTAGTGTGCTGGTTATGAGTCTGAACGTTCTTTTTTATTTGCATAATATGACGTCCACGTGGAAGATAAAGAAAGCTGGTTATGAATCTACTCGCATATACAAATTCAGGTTTATGATCTTCCAGCAGGAGTTGTACTTCTACATTTCCCACTCAGCTGGATTGTCCTTCAGCTCATCACCAACAGTGAAAGACAGGAGCGGAGCTTTAATGTGGGTTCTGTGCTGCAGCTGCATTGACTGTCAACTCACAGATCATACAAGGGAGAGGATTAGCTCCGTCCCAAAGCTGCTTTCAGAAATGACATTTTAATGACATGATATTCCCAGATGCTACTGTTATGTCCCTGCTGTGAACTGCATGCATGACATGATCACTTCCCTTTCACTCCGTGGCAAAGGAAAAGTGCACCGATGAGCCATAAAGAAAACTAAGAAAGGTAAAAGAAAGAAACCTTTGCTTTTTCTCCAACAAAAGTGTTTCCTGGAAACATTGCCCTGTTCACCGGCGCTCCTAAAGACCTGGTGAAAATAAAGCCGTGTATAACTGAGATAAGGGGCTTGTCTTGTGTGACCGACTTCAGCTACAATTGACTTCTGACGGCTCGGTATGATAGATTCTGGGTTTTTGCTCATTATTAATAGATGGGAGTTGGGACATGAGCTGAAGAATGCTATTACAGCTCAGTTTTACCTTCTGCTGGGGGCCCGATGTGCACTGTTAACGGGGGAGGACCGCCGAATTTACACTTGAAGAACCGTTTACAGATGTTGGGGAGTACGACTGCATATATGAAAGAAAGTTACATAAAAGCTTTTTGCGGCTCCAGAGGGAGCTGCGTTTAGTCTGATAAATTGAGCATCGGTTGGGGCTGAAGACTTATGAAAACAAAATCAGTGTGTGTGTGTGTGTGTGTGTGTGTGTGTGTGTGAAAGAAGTTAGCTTCCCAGACCTCTGCCGCTCGCTCTCATCTCTGCTTGAGGCGAGCGAGGCCTGAGGCTACAACCCAATCTCCGGTTGAGCCGTTGACTTGCATTGTGGGTAATGTAGCTGTGATACGGGCGACTCCTCCGGTTGCTGATTGTATAAACTTCTTCCGACTTCCCATTTGATTTGTTGGCGCGTTAACTAAGCTCACCTGCTGCTCACCTACATGAGAGCAGAGGTCGGTCAGTTGATTTGACCGTAAAGTCCATTAATATGTATTCATGGCCGCAAATGATCAGAGGTATCAGTGTAACTGCTTGCGATATTAGTGGATTAGTCCAAGTAGGGTTACTGATCTCATTAAGCTTCGTTAAAACAACAGCCTTTACCATTAGCTTTAATCCTGATGCGTAAACTCAGTAGTTAATGATGAAAGTCCAAACTACAGCTTGGGGGAGGATAAGCAGCACAACACCCTCCCAAACAAAATCACACATCATAATTACAATTCTTCCAAACTCTCCCTTCCGTCGCTGAATTTGAGGACTCATATGGCAGGTTAATCTGTCTCTAAGCCTGGACGGAGCAGTGTGTGTGTGTGTGTGTGTGTGTGTGTGTGTGTGTGTGTGTGTGTGTGTGAACCAGAGTGAATCAATGGATTACTGTTCATTCATCCATATAAAGTCTCAAACACACGCTTATCCATGTGAGTCAAAGTCTTTATTAGATGTCCTGCACACACACACACACACACACACACACACACACACACACACACACACACACACACACACACACACCAAAGTCTTTCGAGTCGTCCCTTCAGAAGAGAAACCTGTGACAGCAGCAATGCAGACGGTTTCAAGGCTACGGAGTTTGTTCTCCGGGTGAAATGAGGTCGTGTCTGAGTGAAACGAGTTCTGACTGTAAGAACTTGGCATGCTTCAAACAAAACCGGTCTAACGAGGGATGCACCAGATCCGATCCAGCAGATTGGTAGCGGCATCGATTCTGACCTAATTTGCCGGATGTAACCGATCCACATCGTCGTCATTCTGAGAGTCATCGTTTCTGGTGTCCGTCACAGGAAGCTGCTGACTCGGTTAAACATTGTAAACATGAGTTTATGTCTCAATCTCTAGTTTCAAGTCTTCTTCAATACAGCATGATGTTCATTTAGTAAATTATGGTCCATTTAGAGTCAAACAGACCATAAAGCAGGGGATGCTTTAGGGCGGGGCTACAAGGTGATTGACAGTTCGAAACCAGAGACGTATAGGGCGTCTGTACATAACTCCTCCTCCTCAGTTTAAATCATCGGTGGCAAAAATCAACAACATGGCGACGGCCGTAATCCAAGATGGCGACGGCCAAATCGCCGAACTCGAGGCTTCAAAACATCAGTCCACAACCCAACGGGTGACGCCATGATGACTACGTCCACGTCTTCTTGGTGGTGGGACGTAGTCATATGACGCCCTGCAGCGCGGCCAGTGGGACACACACACAGCTTCCACTCACATGATGCAACAAACGAAGTCCTCTGTTGGTCCCGGCATCACTCTAAGGGTGCCGGTCCTGGTACAGACCTGTAAGTGGTACTAATGAGAATAACTGCGCACGCCGTTGGACCGCCTCTCCTCTCAGGCTTTCATGAGGTTCCACTTGTCTGAACAGACGAAAAGAGACACAAGTGGTGGTGAAGAGTGAAATAAAGAGAGAGAAAGAGAGCGAGAGAGAGAGAGAGAGAGAGAGAGAGGGAGACAGAGACAGAGAGAGAGAGAGAGAGAGAGAGAGAGAGTGAGAGAGAGAGAGAGAGCGAGAGAGAGTGCTCTAAACGCCCCGGTGGAGACAGAAAGGTGGTTCAGTGTGGAGTTTGCACTTCTTTGCACTTCGTGCCCACTCGTCACCAGGAGTGGAAAGGAGTGGAAGTGGGCATAAAGTGCAATGAAGTGCAAACTCCAACGCTGAAGCCGCCGCCGTCCTTTGTCCTCAACCACAGCGTCTCCGCGGCGTACAGACGGGAGCTCAGATCAGCCGAGACAATTAGCTCTAATTACCTGCTCGTGCACACAGAGAGTGTTGGCTTCAGCTCCTCACAGCTGGAATGTGAAGAACACACGCTGAGATTAAATCTCACGAGACCAAAGCAGCTATTCGTGCCAAACAGTAACGGTTTGAAAGAAAAGCATAAGAGATGAAAAACAAAAGGGGACATTTGTAGTTCAAGAGAGAAGTGACTGGATTCTAAACGGATTGTCATTCAGCACCAATCCGGTTTCCACACTCGGACGCCGTCCTCCGTCCTCGGCCTTCATCCACCAGGCCGAGCTCCCAGAGACCAGGATGACGTCACCGCCCCCGGCTTGTTGTGTCTGTCGTTGTGATGGAGTGAGACGACGGCGTGTTAGCGCCGCGGCGTAGCGACAGCAGCAGCTATTGACAGACAGCTGGCGTCGGCCGCCTGACGAACACCGCTCTCTGATTGCGCGTGTGTTCGTATGAATGCGCGGTTGTCACTTCCTGTTTCCGTCCGATGAGTTAGGAGCCTATTTATAAACCGCTGATTAGCATAACATTGAGCGGCCGCGCCTCCTGCGCTTTCCTGTGAGTGTGTTGTGACTCTTTTTATTCACTTTTCTTTTTTTTATTTACTTTGCTTTCCGAAAATGTGAGAATTCTGTCTAATTTCCATTTGATGTTTTTTTGTCTTCTCTCAGTGCTATCACCATTTCCTCTGCATACAACATTCAAGTGTGACGTTTTCAAAAACACATCCAACTTCCTCAGCCATGAGCAGGGAAAAGAAACCGGAATCAAAGCAGAATAAATGAGCTGAATACATTTGATTGGAGCTTTTCAAGCCGATATATAAATGGTGGAAAATCTACCGAGGCCTTAAAGTTGTCCCATCAGCCACCAGTCTGCGGAGGCTGGGAGACCATTAGTGTACTGGTTCTGTGTAGCTGGTGTTGACAGTCAATAGATGAAACCACACAGCTGGTGGAGTTGAAGTAGGGGTGTAAGAAAATACAGATACACTCGAGACGGTGGTTCATTTTGTGACTGCGAGATAAAAAGTGTTGTCATCTATCTTCCTCTCCAAGGGAATAACTTGAACTGAGACAGGAAGTAGCGTACGGGCGCACAGCTAATGTTTATTACATTTTTTACTCAGATTTGATGCATATGGAGGTGTGTTTCTCATGCTATGTTTTCCTAAAATAAGATTATTTTTTTTAATCGCAATATATCACCTTGCTTTCAGTATCACAATATATTAAATTATAAGCCTAAATTAGGGCAAATATCAAAATACATTGACTTTTTGGATGATAAATCCTCAGTAATGTGGATATAATGTGTATAAAGTGGGTAAAGGCAAATAATAGAACATCTTGAACAGTCTGATCACAACCAGGAAAAGACCAGCATCAATATCATGACTCGTCTCATATCATGAAATCAACATAATATAGATTTATTGCTGTTTCATGATATGTATTGTATCACCAGATTATTGCCAATACACAGCTCCTTGTTGTCTTTGTCCTCAAACAAATAGTTGTTGACCATCGTTACATTAAGATTATTTAAGTTTATTTAATTAATGAGTTTAATTCTTATAACTGGAATTGGTACTTTGAATGTGTCATGTGTGAGCCCAAGGACAACTCATAAAAAAAAAGGGGGCGAATGACGCGCTTCAAGCCAGAATGATTTAATAATCCAGTCGCTCAGGTTTCAGTGCAGCTTGACCTCTCTCCTTCAGACCTCTCAGTCCTCGACACCGCCTCTTCAGCCGACACATTTCTTTCTCCATTTTATTTGCCTTTTCAGCACCGATTGCAGCATTAAAACTGGCATGGGTGAATGTTTCTCAGTTTACTCATTCAGTGTTTCCTTACCAAAAGAAACTGCATATATTGGTGGAAATATGTGTGTGCGTGTGTGTGTGTGGTGGTGGGGGGGTAGGTTTAAAAACACGTTACCAGGTTTAGTTAATATAACAGAATGTGTATGAGAAGTGGAAATAGTCAAAGTGATTTGGCCGTCGCCATCTTGTTTTTTTGCAACCAGCAGAGACACGAGAGGGTGAAGTACAACAGAACGCTGATTAAGACATTTTTATGCCACTGAAATGTTATGAAATGTTACAGTTAACTGTCATGAGCTGAAAACACACTGTGAAAGGCTTAAAAGTTGTAAGACGATAAAAAACGGACAACTTCCAGACCGGACAACGCCGTGGCAGCAACCTGTCAATCACAGTAAGCCCCGCCCTAAAGCATCTCCTGCTTTATGGTCTGTTTGACTCTAAATGGACCATAATTTACTAAATGAACATCATGCTGTATTGAAGAAGACTTGAAACTAGAGATTGAGACATAAACTCATGTTTACAATGTTTACTGAGGGAATAAATCAAGAGAGAAGTACAGTAATTTTCTCATAGACTTCTATACAACCAGAGGAGTCGCCCCCTGGTGGTCATTAGAAACAATGCATGTTTATATATTGACTTCCCTTTTCCAAACCGGAGGTTGCCGCCTGGTTAATAACTGAATAACTTGGAAATCACACCTGGAACAGCTGATGAGGTCGACTTGTTTCCTAATAAAAGGTTATGGTTACACAATACTGTCCTTTGACATATTAAAGAGTGTTAGTTAATGCCACATGCATTTTAAAAGATGTACATTGTGTCACAAAAGGAATAAAGAGCACAACAGCAGAATGAAAAGCGTGTCACGGGATTATTTTGTTTTTCGCCGCTTGGGTTAATCGTCAAAATCCGAAATAAATGTGAATCAACACTTGCAGAAGCATCTCGTGAAGAATTATGACAAAAGGTGTTCAGTACGAGCAGGAGGCAGCAGGGAGGGAAGTCGGCATGCGGCTCCCACGTGTCCCGCGTCATTACCGAGTCTGACAGCATGCTGGAGGACTGGATTCAGCCTCGCTCCACGAGGAGGAGTCCATCATGGCAGCAGCGGAGGGGATGCTCAATGGAGCAGGGTTGAAAAGGGAACGTCAGGAGCGTCAGCTGAGCGTCGGTAGAGACAGATACTCAATGAGTCGGGATTGCTCTCAGAAATGAAGACGCGGTGCGGAGCCGTCTCTCATTTCCTCCGCGCTAAAAGTCGAAGCGACATCCGGCTGATGGAGACAGATTCCTCGTCGCCCTCACAGCCGCTCAGACACGCCGCTGCATTTTAATGTCTGCAGGTAGCTTTGATTTTTTTTTACTGTGAACCAAGATCATTTAATTTCACTCATTTTTCTGTCTGAAAGCGAACAGCGAACAGCTGAACAGCTCAGCTCCCGGCTGCAGGTGTCATGATTTTGAAATTTGAAGGCCTTTTTTATTTTTTTTTGTTGCATTTATTGTATCCTGTCAAATTAGAATGGAGGAGGGAGAGAAGGGTGAGGCTTTCAGAGGTCAGGGTTCAGGTCAGCTCCTCTTCTCGGCCCAGCGGAAACAACAAAATATAGACAACGTGATGGAGATGGTGTGAATATGATAACTCGCATTAAAACGTTATTCAAATCATCACTAAATTCTCAGCCTCTGAGACACTCTGTTATGTTGTATCATGTCACTTGACAACATTTCACACACAACTAAATGAAGTTGGAAAAAATCTGCTTTCTGCTTTTAAACATTGCTTCTAGAACGGAGGATTTGGGAAGACGAGGCATTTTAGGACGATAGGTTTTGAAATGTTATAAACATTATGATATTTAATGTGTCTATACACGAACGAAAATTGTGAGTTGAAGCCCTGCAATAAAAAAACTCAATATTGTTCACACTAAGAATCATGTTTTGTTCCCCCCCCCGCGACTCAGTTTAAAAAAAGGCTGCATGGCATGACAGGAAAACTACACTACCCATGAGGCTCAGGGGCTTTTTCTACAGAGGAGATGTCAGACTCATGCTGCGTTGCAGACAACTGGCAACTCCAAACTCCGACTTCCTACGAGAAAAAGTACAATGAAACGCCACTCAAAGTCGGAAGTTCCTACTTTTGTACTGGGGGCAAACCCCGCCCCCCCGTCCCCCTTCCCTCCCCCCTCCTCCCTCCCCTCCTCCCTCCATTGTTTCCAAAGAAGCATCAGCTTGTCACGGTCAGCTGAGG
>JACSYO010002162.1:491714-576714 GCA_016806645.1 Ophiodon elongatus
TCCTCCTCCTCCTCCTCCTCCTCCCCCCGGTGTGAGCCTCTCTCCTCTCCCTGAACACATCACCTCACCAGCATGGAGGCCTCCTGAAAACGAGGCGCTCCAGTGTCTGGATCCTCTCGCTGTGTGCTGCTGCCACCTAGTGGAGAGCTGTGCACACGACGGCTCAATCCTCATGCACGTTTCTGTCTACTTGACGGCTCCGGAGGGCCCATTAAAGCCCCGCTCGAGCCACTTCTCATGGATGGTTTGGGGCTTTTCAAAAGAATAAAGACTTCTTGCATGCTTGCTGACTTGTTCCATGACACCGAGGAGACAATCTCAGACTCCCAATCTTTTGTCTTTGTCCTGCATTCCCCTCCTTTTCTTTGTGTTCCTCAGTCATTGTTTATAGTTTATAATCTTTTCCTACGTCTGATCTTGTTCCAATATTTTTGTTTGTTTTTTAATTTTTTGGGGGCCCGAATGCCTTTTCTGTGACTCTAAAAGTAGCTCTACAGACATGAATTCAGAGCGAGGACTCGAGATGAGTCACAAGGAGGAAATCACATGCAGACACAGCCCAGACCAAATGATTGTCCCTGGCTCTGCAATATAACCACACTCCAGGAGGTCGTGAACCCTGGTGTGGAAAATGTAATCCCACTATCTTCCCTCTCTTTTATTGCTGCTGCCCCCTGGTGACCCCCTCCCCCCGTCTCCAGTCCACCGTGGACAGACCCAGATCCAGCAGAGACCCAAAAACCCTGCAAAGCACACCTCCAACCCCCCCACCCCCCCCTATAAAGCCTTCACTGAATGGGTGCTACAAATAGAGAAAGTGTGAATGCGATGCTCTATTAGAGGGAAATAATACACAATATCCTGTGGCACTTTGATTTTGATCATTTACTAAATCCCATAGAGGTCAGTGTTAGACATCCTTTGTTTTAACTCTTATCAGGCTCTGCATTCACTTTAGTACGTTTCAACTCACTTTTAAAAAATCGAATTATTAAATAGTTTTATCATTATTTGTGACTTTGATGAAAAAAGTGCGGCCACCTAAGCCAACTAATTGGTTAGTGTGTCATTAACACAAGTCTTTTGTACAAATTCAATCTCAACAAAGCTTGCTAGCTAGCTGCTAGCTAGCAGTTCAACATCCACAGATACTAATGATGTGATGATCCTGGTGGCAAAAAGATTGGATTTATTTTGCTACGTAGCTCAATCTTAAAGGAAGGAGCTGCCTCTGACAGGCTGAATCTTTTGGTACATCTGCCTTTTTTTGGGGCTGTAGGCGAGTTGAGTTTGCAGAAATGTCAGAATATCCAAATGTGGGCGCCGACACCATGAACGTCCACAGGTCCTCACACAGAAGATGACAGACGAACAAAGCTCATCTTGGTTTCTGAGGGAGACTCAGACCAAAGATTCAATCTACTTTACATTCAAAAGGGTTTACAGTGCAATTATTTAAAGTTACTACAAGGAACTTTCATGTAGTGGTGATTCTGGCGTCCCCTGTGGACTAAAGAGGTAGTGTCTCTGAGCACCAGGTGGTGGTTCTGGCGCCCCCTGTGGACTAAAGAGGTAGTGTCTCTGAGCACCAGGTGGTGGTTCTGGCGCCCCCTGTGGACTAAAGAGGTAGTGTCTCTGAGCACCAGGTGGTGGTTCTGGCGCCCCCTGTGGACTAAAGAGGTAGTGTCTCTGAGCACCAGGGTCCCTTTAGAGAACCTCTCATTGTACTGCAGCAGGGTCTGACAGTCTGCCCTCTCAGTCCTCGTTCTGGTTCTCCCGTGCCTCCCTTCCCTCCAACGGGTCCAGCAATACGTCCTGGGTCTCCAGCAGCAGCGAGGAAGAGGAGGAGGAGGAGGAGGACAAAGAGGAGGAGGAGGAGGAGGAGAAAGAGGAGGAGGAGGAAGAAGAGGAGGAGACGCTGCTGCTCCCTCCGGAGCTCCGACTGCAGGTCCAAGGCGGCAGGTGAAGCCGGATCTGGGTCTGTCCATGGTGGACTGGTCTCTGCTGGATCTGGGTCTGTCCACGGTGGACTGGTCTCTGCTGGATCTGGGTCTGTCCATGGTGGACTGGTCTCTGCTGGATCTGGGTCTGTCCATGGTGGACTGGTCTCTGCTGGAGTCTGGTCTGAAGGAGGTTCTGGTGAACCTGCATGATGTCATCTGGTTTCACCAGAATCCGACCCGGTGGCTCTGATGAGGAGCTTTAAGAAGAACTCTCTAGAACCAGACCATCTTCTCTCTGGTGGTCTGGTTACTGATGGAGGTCTAGAGAGGACAAGGACTACACTGAGACTGGTTCAGGACCAGGTCAAAGCTCCTCACAGTAACTTTAAGTCTCTGTTATTAAAGTACAATTATATTATATTCGTTAAATATGGTATAATCTTTCTTATAATCAGATATAAATTCTCTTGACAGAATAAAAGGAAATAAATGATTCAATTAAAACAAAGTTAAAACAGAAACGGTTCAAAGTCAGTGTTCTCATTACAGCCCCGAGGCTTTGAGGTAGTAGACACATTCCTGGTGTAAAAACACACACACACACACACACACACACACACACACACACACACACACACACACAGGTGTTTTCACTTTATTACCTCTGCAGAACTTGAGATCGGTTGACATCTTCCATCTTCGCTGCCCGGTTAGTTGCGTTGCACCTGTTTTCTTGAGCTCATGCAGTTTCCCGGCAACGCTCCGCCCGGCGTGCGACCGCAGCAGAGGTCTGAGGCCGCTGAGTGGAAACACCTGTGAGGCTCTGCAGGGTTTCCAACGCGCCGACGTTACCACGCCAATACTAACAAGGCAAGGTGGGCTTATTTATGAAGCCCACTTCAGCAGCACAGGAAAATCATCAAAAGAGTGCGAAAGAAAACAAATGATAAAAGAACATTCATTATGAATCCAGTAGAAAGTAAGAAACAAGCTACAATGGAAGAAGACAGGTAGGAAGAATAAGAATAAAAGTTAATTTAATGAGAGGAAACTGAAGGCTGCTTCTCCATCACACACAACATCTACAATAAACCACTGAGACACGACTGGAATCCCCATCTTTTTACACGTGTTGGTATTAAAAATGAACGGCGGCTGAATTCTATTAAGCTGCTTTGATTTCAGGGTCCTGAAATAGTCCCTCATTATGAATCCCACTGATTTAAAAAGCACAGAAGTGTTGGAAACAAAACGTTATTAAAGGAAAGTTGTAATTCTGCTGAGACATGAGTGGGATACGAATATGTTACATTAATACGGATGTCCAACGCATAACATCTTACAGTTTTAACCGGTGCTCGTCCTCCACTTGTGAGACGCTCAGCGGGAGATGAAACTAAGTATTGCGACACATTTGTATTCGGATTTTGGAATATTTATTAATCCCTGCGTTCCTTGAGTTTTTGTCCTCGAAACAGCAAATTAAAATGAAGTAATCTGTAACGTTTATATGGAACGTCACACTAACAGGGACCCCTACAGTGTTTTGTTCTTGCATGGGGCCACCAGACAAAAAGGTAGAAAGTGACCGGTTTAATATATGATGACATTACGTATATGATATTAGTTTTATAAACTTAACATATGTTATTTTTTTTTTGCATGTAAAAGCTTGAAAACTGAGGAGTAAAAGGTAAAGTAAAGAGTGCGATACTTTGATTCTCAAACGTAGTGGAGTAGGAGTATAAAGTAGCATGAAATGTAAATAATATGAAGAAATACTTTTTCCTTCAGGCGAGTTCAAAGGTCACCTAACGCTCTCACGGCTCTTTAACTGGGACGTTTCTCTCTGCCTCTCTCTCTGTCTGACGTCGGTGAAAACCACAGCGTGGCCTCGACAGGCCGAGAGGGGAGACGCAGACAGACTGGGGGTGATGAGTCACTTGTCCCGGGCAGCCGTCCCTCCCCACCCCTCCCTCCCCCCCCTCCTCCTTAGGGGACTCTAAAATTGGCCAGTTATTATCTAAATATGTCTGCAGTCAAGCTCCCGTCTGAGACAATGCACCTCGGGCCCATTTGGCCCCATTGTTCTCTCTTCAGGCGAGATGTCTTTGCGTAAACAAGGAGAGCTTCGGGGCCTCACCCCCCCCCTCCCCTCCTCCCCCCCCCCTCCCCCATTCCTCCCCCAACCACCATCCAGCCTCACCCTGGAAACATGGCTCTACACCCACTCGTTCCCACTGCCTCTCTATGTCGCTGTTATTGGGTTCATCTTGAAAAATAATGCAAGTGTACCGCGACCGTACGTCAACTCCAAATCTAGGGTATCTAATAATAGGAGCGTACCCCCCCACCCACCTCCCCCCTCCCTCCTCCCCATCCATATCGCTCTGCCTTCTTCTCCTGCCGTCTACAATAACTGATATCACACCTGGATTTTTCAATACTAGTGATGTTAATGAGCCTCAAGCTCTTTCTGCCCCGGTAGCGTAGATGTTTCCTCCGAGGATTGAAATATTCAAAGAGAGGCTTTTTGGTCCAGACTCCAACATCCACATGTGAATGTCTGGGAAAAGGGTTATCACCTGCTCCCTTTGCAGGCGGGTAAATTCATGTTTTTAAAGTTTGTAACCTCTCCCGATGTTTCTGTTGCCGTTTGTTTGTTAGTGAGGCACGGATTTAGGACGCGTGCTGAAGAAACCAGTCGTTCATTTCTGGCGCAGAAATTTAAACCTTTGACTTTACAGCTTCATGGAGACGGACGCCATGTTTCTACAGTAGCCCAGAATGGACAAACCAGACAAAATAGGGACACGTTTTATTTTATTTTCTTCTTTTTTTGCATCAGTCTCAGTAGTTTCCATTGGTTGCAATCTGCATTCTCACCACTAGATGTCAGCAAATCCCAAATTATTGGACAAATACCTGAAAGTGATGCAGGTCTGGAACTATAAATATCAAAAGGTTATTAAAACATTTTTTATTTAGTGGATTGTGCAACTTTACCTGAACAGAAATCTTGTCATCTTCCTAAAAACATCTGCTTCAAAACACATGAACTGTAAACTGGAGAGAGAAACAGGATAAAAGAGGCATATCTTGTCATTTAAATTGGTGGAATAATTCACGTGACATGGCACGTTTTTTTATAGTTTGAACAATCCCAGAACAATATATCATTTAAAAAAACAACAACTATGTAATCCTTACAATAGTATTGTTTCCTGCTCGGTTGAACCCTCCCAGATGTCTCCACTGCGTCAAGACGTCTGGAGACGCCGATGCGTAAAAACGCAGAAGACACGGAGAGCCCTGTGTGTGTGTGTGTGTGTGTGTGTGTGTGTGTGTGTGTGTGTGTTTGTGACCAAGTGTAAGAAGCCTGCGAAGACCCCCCCCCCCCTCCCCTCTGGCCGCCCACTGATCACAAAGCGTTCCGGTGAAGTCGGCAGGCTGTCGGGTCCCATCATCGGCGCTGGGAGGAGCAGGAGCCTCCGTTTGTTCGACGGCAGAGTAAGAGACTCTTCAAGGAGCGATACTCTCACAGATACCGGAGGAGACTCCTCGGGAGGAACTGCAGCCTTCTGTTCAGACACGTCATGGGTCAGGTCCTTTACTGAAGTAAAAGTACTACCACCCTGTAAAAATACTCTTTTAACAGTAAAAGTACGAATACCACCCTGGAAAAATACTCCTTTACTGAAGTAAAAGTACTACCACCCTGTAAAAATACTCTTTTACCAGTAAAAGTACTAATACCACCCTGTAAAAATACTCCTTTACCAGTAAAAGTACTAATACCACCCTGTAAAAATACTCCTTTACTGAAGTAAAAGTACTACCACCCTATAAAAATACTCTTTTACCAGTAAAAGTCATGCATTGAAAATGTTACTTCATGCAAGAATGAAAGTGTTAAAAGTAAAAGTACTCAATGCAGAAAAATGGCTGTGAGTATTATATCATTGTAAATTGTATTAGATTATTATTATTACTCATGCATTGATGTAAAATCTGGGTTTTACTGTGAATTATTTTATGGATTAATCTGCTGATTACTTTCTCCATTAAAGGAATACTTCCCCCTTAAAAGGAACATTTTGTATATACATTACTTCCCAGGTGTTACCTTGAATTCTTGAAGAAAACTTTGTTTTGGTGAACATTTTTTTTAAAAAAGGAACAGTGAAAAGTCTCGATGAATTGAAGAAGTTATGAAATTCTTTAACAAACTCTCACAGAACTGGTGCAGTCTGAAAGTCTCCTTTCATGTTTAAGTCCGCTTAAACATTTCTATTTAAAATACTTTTTTACTTCAATTCATCGAGGATTTACTCCATTTTCTTTGTTCGCCATGGAGATGTGCACAATTACCCATAGTGCAAAGCGACACCGTCACAATGTTTGTTATGTCCAACCGACTGTCCGAACCGCAACGTTATTTCAAATGAGTAAAAAGTATGAAAGCAATCAAAAGGGAAAACAGCAAATGTTCCGACGGGAGAAGCTGGAACCATAAAAGGTTTAAAACTTCTGCATGAAAAATGGCTATAAAATTGTACGTTTTGTGTGCAATAATTGGAAATGTAACGCTAACAATTAAATAAATGTAGTGGAGTAAAAAAGGACAACATGTTAGTAGATGTGCCACGTTACGTTCCTCTGTGGCCCCTGCTGGAGGAACCGCGTTACGTTCCTCTGTGGCCCCCTGCTGGAGGAACCACGTTACGTTCCTCTGTGGCCCCCTGCTGGAGGAACCGCGTTACGTTCCTCTGTGGCCCCCTGCTGGAGGAACCGTGTTACGTTCCTCTGTGGCCCCCTGCTGGAGGAACCACGTTAGGTTCCTCTGTGGCCCCCTGCTGGAGGAACCACGTTAGGTTCCTCTGTGGCCCCCTGCTGGAGGAACCACGTAGAGCATCTTCAGCAGCTCCGTGTCCGGTTAATCACGCAGACTTCTCAGAGTTAATGTGGTAATGATTTATTGATGTTAAAACGCTTCACATAGCACCTTTACAGGTCAGGAGCCAGCGACACAGGTCGGGAACCCCCCCTCAAACCCCCTCTCAACTCCTCCACCCACCACCACCCAACCCCACCCCACCCCACCCCACCCGCGCTGTTAGCCGTTCACTGCCCAGAGTGAATAGAAAACCGGAGAGCTCTCGGAGAGGGAGACGCACGAGTGGCCAGTTATACACTCGCGAGATGTGTGTGTGTGTGTGTGTGTGTGTGTGTGTGTGTGTGTGTGTGTGTGTGTGTGTGTGTGTGTGTTTTTTGTTCTCACTTTTGTGATCGAAGAAGTCCTTTTATTTTCAAAAAGGACGAAAAAAAAAAGAAATACATTTGAAACAAGCAGTCAAAGGTCAGACCTACACCTCCCGCCCTGTTAGCGTGTTAGCATGTTAGCGTTACCGCGGCTAAACCAGAGAACACATGAAACTCTCCAACGTCTTTCAGCTTATTTCACAAGTTCTCCGCAGTATGGCACCATTTTTCAGGCTGTCATAGAGTCCAGTGTTTCGTGATGAGAGTACTATGTACAATTTAAAAAACAAAACAAAACAAAAATAAAACAAATCAACAAAGGAGATTGATAATAAGCATGTGTTTTTAAAAATAGTGCTCGAAACGGGTGACTTGACGTAAAACTATGTACATACCTGTATTTGTCAAAGCTTGTTTGCTTTTATATACACATCTTTTTTTTTTTTCTTTCACATTGTTAATAAGTCACATCAATCATATTAAATATAGCAAACGTTTCTCCGCCCCGTAGCAAAAAGAGAGGGAAAGAAACGAGTCGACTCGAATGACATGTAACCACGCGTGTATCACATTTCAACATAAAACATAGAACGATAATATTAATACCAATAGTAATGACATTATTTGAACAATTAGAATGGAAATCTCTTTTCAGCATCTCTTCGCCTTGAAATAATTCTACCCCGCGTCACTTTCCAGTCGTTTCGCTATTTACAAGAAACATTCAGATCTGTGTCCGTCCAGTCTTCTTTTTTTTTTTTTTTTTAAACTCACATTTGGTTTTTTTTCCTCTCTCAGTGTTTTCCATTCTGTAACTGCTGCGTAGACCTGAAGTCACTGACCTGATATATATATATATATATATATATATATATATATATATATATATACCGCCGAGCTTTCTACCGTTTAAAAGGAGAAGTCTGATCGTTTGTCAGACGGGAAGATTGATAATAGTTCATCTCCGTGTGTTTGTGTCGACCTTCGCTTCCTCGCGCCCACAAAGATGTCAGACTTTTCCTTTAAAAAAAAAAAAAAAAAAAAAAAACTGGGATTGCTAAGAGATCTTCTTTTCTTCTTTCTGTTCAAGAGAATGTCTCACACACCGACTTCAGAACAATCAAGAATGCTTACTTGCTGCAGGAATAAATACAGAAAAATTTTCGTCTATTTCAAGTCGGTTCAACTTTTAACCCAAAAAACAAAAGAAAGAAAAACTCATCCAGAGGTCCAACATCATCATCGACGACAAAATAATAATCATACTTCAAGTGGAGGAAGATAAAAATGATGACACTGACGATTGTAACGAAGTGTTTGTGCTTGTGAGGACATTAACCCGTCACCTGAAATGTGCCTCGAAATGAGAAACAAAAAGAAATGCATCAGTGGCTTCAGAGATAACCCGGATGTCCCCCGTGACCCCGTGACCCCAGAACCCCCGACCACACATCTGCATTGAGTGGCTGCTTGAAATAAAGTGCAGGATATTTCTAGCCATAATTTCCATATTCTATACTTAAAAGAAACACAGTAATAATAAAGTGTGGATTAATCTCGTTTGTTGACGAGCTCAACAAAGAAAAGAAAAAATGAAAGATTACATTCTTGTGACGTGACGGAAAAACTCGTGAGCGACGCCGCCGGAAAACGGGAGTCGTGTGTGTGTGTTTGTTCTCGCGCGTGTTCAACGGTGCGTTCGGATACGAAGCGAAAACCCCAATGACCCCAATGACCCCAATGACCCCAAAAGCCAAACGATGGGTGAAAAAAAACAGGAAAATCTGGTGGAGAAAGAAAAAATAAACATGAACATAAAACTGCATTTGATGCTTTCTCAGATATTTGTCAGTAATATTCCCCGGTACATTCATGACGTGGAGATGGACGACCACCCGTCTTCGCCTCAGCTCGCTCGCTTCCCTTCGGACTGTTTACGTCTCAGGGCCGCGAGGAGTTCTTCGCCCAAAACTCAAATATATCCGATTCAGTTCCACGTGGGACGAAGAAAGTCAGCGACTTCCGGATTCAGCAGATGCTTGGAAATAATAATCAATCCCTTAAATCTACTAATAAAAGTGGTATTTAACAACTTATATTCAGCTCCTACTAATAAAGTGATATCCGTCATGTACCCTCCAATAACACACAATATTAACCCATTATATATGAATATTTTAGGACACGTCTTCCTCGGGTTATCTTACGTTTTCATTGCGTACAAAATATAACAAAAACCCTCCATGAAATGACAGATCAATAATGTGATGTAGATTTAAATATCGGATAACAGAACTATCCGTATTTGATTCGTTATGCTTCTAATTCTGCTTTGTGTCGTATCTGAATGCAGATTTGTGAAACTCATCTTTAAAAAACTCTGTATTACTTCAAATAAACTGAGCTCTCTCAACTGCATTATTGTAAACAAAGGACTCGTATGATAATATGACTTGAAATACAACACACACACACACACACACACACACACGCAAAAAATATTACAAATTGGAAACAAAATAAAGAAAAAAAAGCAAAACAAATAGGCCTACGTTTATTCAGCTTTGTTTGTTGTGTTTTCTAGATGTATAAGGCTGGTCCAGTCACTGAGTGTTCCCTGCTGCCGGGCAGCTGGTCAGAGGTAGAAGCCGGTGGCCGGCGGGTCGGGGAGGCTGGACAAAGTCTCAGGGACTGGCATCTGGACAGTAGGGGGCGCTGCTCCGTTTCTATTGGGCAGCGCACAGCCTCCTGGGTAAGCGCTGCTCAGGAGGCAGCCGTTCTCCATCTGCACGAGGCAAGAGGACGTCATGAACACAGACAGCAGGAAGCACCATCATGAAATACAGGACACGTACTGAGGAAGAGGAAGCAATGCTCGAGATACAGAAACCCCCCTCAACACCCGGCTGTTCGTTAAAGGGAAGCAAAAAATTAATAATCAAACCCATGTTTGTTTCTACCGCTGTCTCTGCTGTCGGTTACACAAAAATAATAACCACATTGTGTGGTAATATTACAAGAAAAAACTTCCAAGATTGAAGATCTCAGCAGTATGGCGTCATAGAGTGATGAGAGTATTATTTACAGTAAAACATCAAATTAAAATAAAACAAATCAAGAGGATTGATCAGCATGTGTTTTTAAAAATAGTACAATGTACATACCTGTATATACCTGTATGTCAAAGCTTGTTTGCTTTTATATGCACGTCTTTTGTTTCACATTGTTATTAATAAGTCACATCAATCATATTAAATATAACGTTTCCGCCTCAGTAAAATGAAAGGGGAAAGAAACGAGTTGACTCGAATGACATGTAACCACGTGTGTATCACATTTCAAAGTAGAACAATAATTATATTAAAGTTGTACATTTACAAGAAAATGTTTTATATTCTCTGTTAATAAATTATGAGAAAAAAACTCTATATTATTAAATTCTATATTATTTTCGATTAAAGTGGCATATTGGAGAAAAAAAACCACATGTTCAAGAAAAAAAATTATTATTTTCTGAGATTAAATAATCATAAATGTATGAGAAAAAAATCCTCAAAAAATATTGGAGTGCTAAGCAATGGTCACTCCAAAATCGTTGTTTTCATTTTAAGGAGCGAGGCGAAGGTCCTGAAACATAAATGTGTGTTATGTTGTCTTTCAGGTCCTTTCTGTGTTCTTTTATTAATATAATGCTGACTTTGGTATTCAGCCTCATGTCAGACCTATTGCGCAGCATATTTTGCAAATGAGCTATGAAGGTTGCCGTTGTTCAAAACCTTTCAATCTCCAAAAATATTAAATTGCCACTTTAATTATATATATATATACATATATATATATATATATATATATTTAATTATCATGCTAGTTTTTTCTCTTGTAAATTTACAACTTTAATCTTAAAATCTTAAAGTTTTTTCTCTAAATATTCCCCCCCTCCCGTGAATATTTTTTCTAACCAACAATTTCCCTAATACGTATATGTACCACGTCATATGTATCATTTCATCAAATGGGAACATATGTACGTATTATTATACTGTATGCATTATTTTATACATGCAGTATTTCCCCAGTATCTTTGGAAAGGTTTTGCATCGCTAATAGGATTTAAAATAAAGTTCTGTGGACTTTCACAACGTTGGTTTGGCTGCACAGTCGATTGAAGAGGTTGTTTCACATAATTTATTTTGTTTAACGGAGATGTATTTAAAGATGTTTACAGCTTTGATCAGGCTCTACAACAAAACAACATTTTTACTGGATGAATTATAAAAAGCAACCTAAAAATTTTCATTTTTTTTCTGTCCATTGACAAAAGCCTTCAAGTGTTTCAGCACTAAATTTGGGTTTCATATGAAAATACTATAACATATTAAACTGTATGTTTATAAACGGGTATTATTTGGGCTACATTTGAATTCTGTCCTGCAAACACTTTTTAGTCTCTGCGGCAAATAAAAAAACAGCAGAGCAGCGCTTTCCATCTTTTGCAGGTCTCAGCACATCTCGTGTTTTTAACCTCTGAATATTGAGCAGCGACCCGGAATGAACAAAACAAACAAGACTCAGATGTAGAAGAAAAGAGCTGCGCCTCCTCTCAGGGTCTTTCACTCAGATGGGCAACTATTGTCCTATTTTGGGTTGTAGACATGTTAGGCCTGATACACCATGTAATCTGATTTGATTGATCCATTTGATTATCCTTAAACAGTAGCAAAGATGTAATGCCTTTTTAGATTTAATGTAGTATGTGTATTATTAATTTTTTTATACACATATTTTATGAGATGAAAGAGATGTTCTGTAAATACAGGTGCACAAGCTCTTAACAATGTTAGATAGATAGATAGATAGATAGATAGATAGATAGATAGATAGATAGATAGATAGGTAGATAGATAGATAGATAGATAGATAGATAGATAGATAGATAGATAGATAGATAGATAGATAGATAGATAGAAAGATAGATGGATAGATAGATAGATAGCTAGATACTTTATTACCCACTAATCATTGCCCAAGATAACAACGTCTCAAGATAAATCTAAAAAAGACACGAATAAATCACAAAAACTACCAACAGTCCAAAAGCCCTAAATAATAATCAAACAATAATGTATAATCCTTTCATTGTTGAAGCTCGAGACCAAAGTATTGGACCGACCCCTAGAACACCAGTACTGGTGTAAATACAAAGACTGTTACTAAAATCGTGATGAAAATGATGTATGATCATTTGAAAAGTTGTGAGAACCAATCCCCCAACAGAATGGCTCCTTTGTGGCTCGTCACTAAGAAAATTAGCTTTCAGCTAAAAGATGTGAGAAAGTGCCAAAAAGCCAAAAGGATACCTCTGGAGTTTATATTGCTTTGTTAAACATACCACTGCAACAAAACAACAACTCAAGAATGAACTGCCATGTTCAAACCATGGCAACATGTCAGCATCTCGGCATCCTCACCTTACTGGGACTGGGGTCGTGAGGGATCTCAGAGGCCACCATGCCATAGTGGTCCAACTGCCGGCAGGGCTTGCCCACTCCGAGGATCTGCTCCAGGGAGGCGTTGGGGGGAGGGCACTGCGACAGGCTGGAGATGACCTGCGCCAAAGGAACTGGGATCTGCTCCTGCTGCAGTTTATGGTTCACCCCCTGGAAGGACGAGACCGTGGACTCGGCCCCGCGCTGCTGCCCATTCCTCCCAAACAAACCGCCTCCGCTCACGGTGTAATCCGCAGCATCGTCAATATCCGGCATGCTATAATCCATGCAGGAGTCTAGTGAGGTGTTCGTCGGGGGTTTTCGCCCGTTCTCGAGGCGACTCTGACTGAATCCGTAGTCCTGCCACTGGGATTTCCCCGCCACATGCTCCGTGCTGGAGATGGCACACAGTCCGTTGAGGGTGGCTGCCTTCTGCTGTGAGAGATGCTTCTGCACCCTGGGCTGCTGCTGCTGCTGCTGCTGCTGCTGAAGGTAGCGTTGATGCGTTGGCTGCTGATGAAGCTCCCCGTCTGGCTCCGAGGCCTTGCCATTGAAAACCGTCTTTTGTGTTTTATAATGTTCCAGTTGTATCCCTGCACCGACTATAATGTCTTGGGCTGTCCATTGTCCATTGGCGATTGTTTGATTTTGCCCCAGCAGCTCTCCGTTAACTATGGTGCTAGCCAAATGGTTGCTCTGCTGGTTCCAGTCGTGCACCACTTTATCTGGCCGCATGTTGAGGTGCTGCTGCATCTGCTGGGACAGTTGAAGGATGGGAGCGTGGCCCACCAGGGGAGGCTTATGGTGAGGAAACTGCATTTGCACGTTAGCGTCAGAAGAGGCATTGCTTTCGGGGAGTGCCGCCGCCGCCGCCGCCGCCGCCGTCGCCGTCGCCGTCGTCGAGGCAGAGCCGAGAGGCACCGGCCCTCGACGCTCTGTGGGCTCCGTCTTCCCCTCTATGGAGTCGTAGATGTATGAGAGGATCTCATCGTTCGTCAGAAGGTCGTCCAAGGTGGGCACGCGTTCGGGGTCCATCTCGACCCTGATCATCCGCTCGTCCAGCAGCAGCAGCTCCAGGTCCTCGGCGCTCAGCCCCAGACCTTCCAGAGCTCCAAACAGATCGCCGTTTGAACAACCCCCCTCTTCCGAATCCACGACCCCGTGGCCCTCCAGGGAGAGGGAGTCCAGAGTAGCCAGCAGCGGGTCGAAGCTGTTGCCCGGCTCTGTGAGGCCCGGACCCAGCACCCCGTTGCTCGGCTCGTCCCAGCTCCTGTGCAAGCTGGAGGATTCAGAGTCTGAGAAGCCCATTTGTTCTCCAAAGAAGCTATGGAACGACATTTTGGGCTCCGGGGCGGGCTGGCAAACGTACACCGACTCATCCTGACTCATGAGCGCCCCGAGAAGAGAGCCAGGGTCCAGGCCATCCCTCACCAGCCTTTCAGTCCGGCTCTTCTTTGACTTACTGCCATTTTTCTCATGGCTTCCATCTCTAAAGGCTGCTAAGGGATGGTTGGACTGGTAGAGCAGGGCCTCACCTGTAGCATAGGTAAAGGGTAGATGAATGGAGCGCTTACGCAAGTGTTCTCCTCCCTCTTCATCCCTGTAAAGACGGAAAACAGGATTATTGTCTGGAAACAATTCATTTATTTGGGGTGCAAGCTTTGTCTCTGGCAGAGTTGCTGGTCCACTTTTCCATGACTGAAGGTGTCTTATGAGTCATACGTGTGTCTGTATCATATCATAACAGAAAACTATACCTGCTTCTTTACACGGGATAAACTCCCTGCATAAATCAGATTAAAACAGATGGGATACTATAATTTGTCCCCCTATAAACTTTGATGTTATATGAGGTGCTGTAAGTTTACTTTGCCTGTCTTCGGTTGGTTTACAACAAAACATAAACCGACAGTAAAACCTACAGCAGAGGCCTCTGGGTGGCGATGATGTAGTCTGGTTTGCCGTTCTTGTACACCAGCCTGGCGTTGGCCTGGACCCATTTCCAGCGATTCTCCTTGGTGAGGAGCCTGAACACTGTCAGTCCACTCTCTCCTGTCTTCATCACTACAGATATGGGACACAAACACACTCATAAGGACTGAACTGGGTGGCAAAATTACCATAAACCTGCTGAGTCCAAAACTGTAATGTTGCACATTGGTGTCTCCAAACGGAATTAAAGGGATTCCTCCCCCACAACATGACCATTTGTATGGAAATGACTTAAAAACGGATAAATTAACGACAGCAAAACTATATTCAAAACCATCTGTTTACAAACTCTCACACAACTGGTGTTTGGTAAAAATCCAAGTGTCATTTATTCAGTATAAAGCTCATTACTTCCCAAACACATGCATTTATGCTAAAACTTCCCTATTTAAAGCACTCCCACATAAATGGCCCCGTCTGCACAAGCGAGATGTCAGAAATTGACTCTGATTCTCCGGCCAGCGAGGAGGAGGCATGCGAGAAAAACAAAGATTTCTTCAATAATTTAAGAAATCCTGTAAATCCTTGGGAACGAGTGGATTTTGTGGCCTGCTGATTGATGGCACGTTGCGCTCTGGGGGATCAATGATGAATATCAACAAAAATGTCCTTCACATCTGGCCCCGTAGTTGCTGGATCGACGACCCAATGGACTGACATCCTCTCACGACTTATTAGGTATCAGGAATATATTCAGTAATATGCTTTTACTGCTTTTACCGATGAAAACGTTCTACTTGGATCACGAGCACCTTGAAGAGATCGTCTCAAAATAAATAAAAGTCAGAGTTCATAAATCCAGTGTTCTCTCTTCCTTTTACATGGAAAGTAAATTGACAAAAATCCTCCTTCAACATTAACGACGTTAAACTGAACGGAGTTCTACTCGCTTTAACATCTTGTTTAAGCCACGCTGACCGTCTCACTATCGTTGACCTCCGAAGTGTTTTGTGTGTTGCTGCATGGATCATCTCCGATGCTTCGCTGAAGCGGGTGGCTTTGTGGGCCCTATCCTCTCCTCAGGCAGCGCTGCAGCTTTGCTCAATCTGCTCCGTAATCCAGCGGGATTACTCGCAAAAGCTGTCTGAACTCTCTGACCAGGTTGGAGCGGTCCTCCTCAACTTTTATCAACCGCACCGTCAGATAAACATCAAGAGATGAACGGTTATGAATCTGCTTCTCTTTCGGGCCACTTGTAAACTGGGTTCAAGAGCAGTCTTTATTGTAAAGCTGCAAATAAAGAGGGATGCGTCTCTGGCCATGAAGGCTTAATACTCGAGGAGTAGTTGGGTTTGACACTTTGTCCTCAATACTTTGCTCGTAAGAAACATCTGACGAGTGCTTACGGCGCGTCCCACATAACCTGTCCGCCTCTTCGCTATCCAAAAAATAAATACTCAATAAATAAAAGAGATTTTTATTAGGGTCAATAAATAGTTTTGCAGAATTTCCTTCGTTGAATTTCTTCCAATTATTTAATATCTGCAGTTCACCAGTTTGTTTAAATAGAAGAAGGAGACAGCCTGTTACTTGAATGCATTTATTTGGTCTCGTTTATAAATTATTTAACACGCGTGAGTGTTTTCAATAACGCATGCACGAAACAAAGTTGTGATTTCTTGAACGTACATCTCTTCTAAACGGCTGGTTTACCTGTTCAAGATAATATATGGTGATGATGTCGGTAAAGATGGTCGGGAACGTTGATTTACGGGTTACAGATAAGGCCTGTTGTGAATTGGGTCGTGATGGTTTGTCTTTTTTTTTTTAAGTGAGTCAGCAGAGAAGACGTTTGGGAAACACTGGAATAAAGAGGCCTTATATGGGATTAATCGGGGGTGAGCTTCTTGACCTTTGGTACGTGTCACTCCACATCTCTCACTTGCACGTGTCGACTCCTCTCGAAGTATTTGGAGAAAACGGCTTTCTGCACTTTGTTTCTCTGAGTTCATGCAGTAACTCAGGATGTGGCAGTTAATCAAAGGAAAAGCTGCACTTTCACCAGTTTAAGATCTTTTGTTGGAGAAAGCTTTTATTGTCATACATTTATACAACGGATTGACATTTTGGTTTATATATATATTAATCTTTTTTTAATGCAAATTATGACGTGATGACAGAATTCCCAACTTACTCAAAAACTATCTTTCGTAATTGATATGTAATAACTACTTACTGTTAAATCATGTGGGTGGTTTCTCTTAAATAACCTGGTAGTAGACCTGAATGTAGTAAAATAAAGTGTTGCCCCCTCCATATGCATTTCTCTTTTACTCAGATTTAAAAAATAGACCTTACCTTTTTGTTTGTTTGTATTAGTATTATTATTATTTCTTTGACATTTTATGCCTTTATTTATAATGTATCATTTAGACTATATTATCTGCCCATAGAAATGTTGTGCTGCTGTTTTACATTTATTATCAGGAATGTACTACTGTTTTTGTTCTGCTTAGTTTGTCATGTTTTTCCTGTGTTGTGCGTCCTTGTGTTGCACAATGACAACAGATGATCCTTGAATCCTTCATTAGAAAGCGGCAGGAGACAGACGAAAGAAAACCACAAACGTTGTGGTCCTCGGTCGGTGGCTCGAGCCCTGCGCCCTGAGACCTGAGCCCTGAGACCTGAGCCCTGAGCCCTGAGACCTGAGCCCTGAGACCTGAGACCTGCGACCTGAGCCCTGAGACCTGAGCCCTGAGACCTGAGACCGCGGTGGCGTGCCAACACAACTTACTTCTGACATGGTTCTCCGCGCAGTACAACATGTCCGCTGCATGGATGAACTGATAGCCAGATCCTCGTACCCGTAGTTCGGCCTCTGTGTACCCCAGAACTATCTTCCCCCTGCACAAAAAAACAACATTAGTCATGGTACAACGACACATCTTACATCTGATCTACGATCTTCTTCTAGGAAGTGTCTCCTACAACGTAACAATAATTCCTGCTATGTGACAAGAAGATATTGGACGTTTAGAGATGCGTGTGTTGTTTCATGTGTATGTCGCGTGGAAGCATTACTTTGCATCACAGGCCAAAGGCGTGAAGTCCAGCTTGTGTTTGGTTCTGAAGATCATGTTCTTGGTCCTGATCTCCAGGATGGATGGAGGCTGCAGAGGAGTGGCAATGGCAAAAAGGGCGAGCTGAGGCGGGGCCTTGCCTCCGTTTTCCTGCCGCTGGTTCTGTCCGTGCAGGAACTTCAGTCTGCCCTGGATGTTCAGAGCCTGGGGAGAGAAAGGAAAACCAACCAGGTCTCTCAAATGTGTTGATATGTGAGGGACTGCAGAGCCCCGCGGGGGCTTTTGCAACGGCATTAACATGTTTGGCATCACAATAAATGTGACGATGTATTTTAGGAAAATACTTAATAATATCGTCTGTGTTTCTGTGAAGTCCCTTGAGCTTCAGTGAGGTCCAGGTCTCTTCTGTCCATCCGAGTGCTACGTACTTTCCGAACGCTCACATTTTTTACTAAAATCTAGTTCAAATAATGTTTCCATCTCAATTCTCACACAGAACACACTGTGAACTAGAAAGAGAGACAGAAACCTGAAGCTATTCTCTTAAACCTTTAGGAAGATAAAGCTTTTTGTTCATGTCTCTTAAACACAGTTTAGTGATGGTAGTAGTATTTCTACATGCGTGTTTAATTTACCGTGCACGATAGTGAAGAAGCATTTTTAAGAAAGCACCTTGTGGGTGGGGCATGTTGTACGAGTGGACTCAACAGACCGTCTTCCCGCAGGTTTTTCTCTCTTGCGTTTGAACCTTCAACCTACCAGGAAGCCGGAGGAGTTGTCCAGGAGGCAGCGGAAGCGACACACGAAGCTCCTCTCCAGGAAGGACGAGTTCTCCGGGGGAAGCTGCTCGGGGTTGTAGGTGACCACGGCTGAGCTGCTGTCCGGTTCCATATCTGTATTTACAAAAAAAAAAACATATGCGCTGACGTCAGTTTCAATGACAATATGAAGTCAGTTTAACTTGAGTATTTGGCTGTGAGCTAACAATCCCAGACGGCTCTTTTTCACCACGTGAAAAAAGAATTTGATTAAAATTCCACCGAGCTCACATGTTGGGTTATACTCTGAAATGTGGCACATTACGGAGGCTAAATCGTATAAGTAGCCGTGCATGTGCATGTACTTAACACCTCTGAAGCAATGTTTCCTGATTCCTGGAATGCCTTAATAATGTCACAAAAAAAAAAAAAAAAACTAAAAGCGCATTTTAAAAGTAAACACATCATGCCGCCCTCTGCATTCATTCTTGAGCTGGACTTTAATCTTGTCTCATATAATCAGCTGACCTGCATCACATAGAACTGACCTACGTAATGAGGCCTGGAGCAAACGGTCTTAACTCACCGGGGGGGGGACAGACAGCTTCTCGGTGCGGGAGTGGGTTGTGTCAGAGCTGTGGGTCCTGGTCTAAACACATTGCTCAGACCCACAGAGACGTAAGCAACTTAAAACCCCAACTACAGATCTGGGACCACTTCACCTCCTAAGCCACGCTGAAGATTACAGAGTCATGTGACTTGACCTGAGCATGGTCTTATGGCTTAATGGCTGAAACTGTGTTTACCTAACCGGCTGATATTGATGTCATAATGTGTGTGTTCACACAGGCTGTGGGCTGCAGCGGAGCTTGGAAGTTTGTCATAAAGCTGTAATTAATGTCAGATATAAGTGAGTCGATGCATGTTCAACCAATGCCTGCTAAATACCTGCAAAGGTTTGCCAGTATCCCCGATTTCCATAGAGAGATTACTGAAAGGGCCCACAGTGTCAGGGGCCCCCTGGCCTTAAATATCACTCAAAGAGCAACGAACCAACCAAGAGATGCAAAATGACCACATAGGAAGATAAAACAACTATAAAGAGACACAAAAAAACAAATAGACACAAAATGACTACAAAGAAACATAAAAACACCCCCAAAGAGACACAAAGCATTCAAAAAAATAAAAAAACAAGATGACATCAAACACACAAAATGACCAAAAGACACAAAGAAATACACAAATTGACTACAGAAATACACAATCTACAACGAGACACAAAACCACTACAAAAAGACACAAAATGACAGCAAAATTAGTATAAAAAGGCACAAAAAGACAGAAGACAAGTACAAAAAGACACAAATAACTACAAAGAGACACAAAACGAACAACAAAAAGACACAAAGTGACTGCAAACAGCCCTTCTGGCATTAAATAATCAAATGCAGAAACGAGGAGCCACGGTGAGATGAAATAGAGCCTTCATCACAACAAACCAGCTTCCTTGCAAACACAATATATATATTTTTGTGTTTAAAAACCAGTGTTCAGTCCCACCAGGACCTCTCAGCTCCTCTTAATGACAGGAGGAGGGAGGAGGGAGGAGGAGGAGGGAGGAGGAGGGAGGAGGAGGGAGGCAGAGTAGGTGGAGGGAGGAGGAGGGAGGAGGAGGAGGGAGGAGGAGGAGGGAGGCGTCACCTTGGGGGGAGTCCTGGGTGATGGCGGGGGCGGCGGCCGGAGGAGGATTCAAAGCCCAGTGCAGGTTTCTCCTGAGCTCCTGCTGGTCCTCCGTGTGGACCAGCTCGTACACACTCTGGTGCATGACGTCGGTCTGAGGAACGGTAACGAGAGGAAGAGTTAGCTGGTGCCCAAATCAAGAAGTTACACGCAGGTTGTATGTGCAAGATTATACGCCTGAAAAAGAACCAGTACGGGGAACCAGTCAGAAAGTACTTCTAGAAGCTTGTCGGTGTGGCGCTCGGGGTGTTGCATGATAATAACCAGTGATCTGAGTGTGTACTCTGGTGCTTTTGCAGTCACAGAGGTATTGGTGGTGGTAGTTGTAGCAGCAGTGGTCCCACCTGAGTGAACTCTCCCCGTAGTGGGTACTTCTTAGAAAACAGGAGGTGAACACTCTGACGGGTCCCGGTGTGCGCTGCTCGGCTCGCCGCGGCCCCACCGCTGAGACCGGGGGCTCGCGCTAAAGGCTAAGCTATAAATAGGTCAGACCCTGTTGCTGGTGTGCGAGCCTCTGACTCCGCATCATGCAGAGAGCGGAGCGACGGGTCAAACAGGACCCCCGAGCCGCTCCCAGCAGATGCTGCACGCAAGGCCTCCACCCGGACCCGGTCCTCCAGTTTTAAAACAGAGCCTGTGGTTTTAAAACCAGGAGACGTGTGCTTCTCCAGATTCTACACAGTTGGATCAAAGCTTGGTGACACGATGAACTCGTTGGGACCTGTCGATACCGATTCCCATATCCCGGAAGTTGCGAATCGGCCGATATCGAGTATCGATCAGTGCATTAAAAACCAAAAAAATATATACATGTATTATTATTTTTAAACAAATGTACACTACTTACTCTGTATGGATGATTTCTGTCACCGCTGTCTGACCTTGGTTTGGTCAAACCGTTACAAATACACTCGGAGAATTAATATCCCCGGAGCTTTCTGTTATTATCTACTTTGACAGTCAGTCAAAAATATTTGCGAGCTTCCTTCCATCATCGGTTTCGATCGCAGCGATAGTTATTTTTCCGATAGAAATAGAAATAGATCTCTGTTGATGAGCCAACAAGTGATATGGTGACGTGACATCGGATCGTAGACCCGCCGATACCCGATCCGTCTTTTTAGGCCGGATCGGAGGCAAATCGTGAAAACAACTCCAGTTAAAATGTTAAACCGTGCATTCAAATCGCAAATGTGTGTTTTCATTTACGCTCTAAAGTAGAAGCATCGAGTGTGCAGTCGACACCTCGTAGCTCGCGTCTACACGCTGTTATTGTCCGTCGCTACGGCGACGCTGGAACAATCACACATGCGGTCTGATTTTAAAAGTTGGCCTCCTGAGTGATGACTGTGTGGGCATGATGCCGAGCGAGCACGAGCTCTATTCTTATGCTTCTAGCTCGTGAATTTAGGGGTTTAAAGGAGCTCGGGCTCACGGGCCCAACATTTCCGAGGCGTCAGAAAAAAGGAGAACAAGCCTTCCTGCATATTGAAACTGTAATGATGCATGAAGATAATACATACACACTGGAGCTCAAGCCACAGGTGCTGCAGGTGTGTGTGATGTAGAGGCCGAGACCACAGTGGAGGGATTTCTATATCACATTTTCATTTTTCTTCACCACCATGAGAATAACAGGAAGTTGCTCTCGCATCAAGTCAGAGGTGGAAGTAGAAAGGAATACCTGGTGGAAGCCCAAGTAGTCCTGGATGGTGTGGGAGGAGTAGAAGATGGTCCCGCTGGCCGTGAGGACCATGACAAACCCGTTGAGAGCCTGTGGGTCAAACAAAGGAGGCCGACAGTTAACAGAGGCATTCAATTATTTTAGTTTAGAAAATGGGAAACACATTGTAAGACATTTTGCCTTCGCTATGTTGTAGTCAGTAATATTTTGAGTGGCTCTGATTGACCAGAATGTTATATATGAGGAGGTGGTTTGTAAGTGATCCCGATGAATGTCGCTCATTTTAGGTTTTTTGAACTGGTCGAGTTAGCAACTGTAAAATGACCAAATAGAGACACAAAATGACTACAAAGAGACACAAAACGACAACAAAGAGACACAAAACGACAACAAAGAGACACAAAACGACTACAAAGAGACACAAAACGTCTACAAAGAGACACAAAACGACTACAAAGAGACACAAAACGACTACAGAGACACAAAACGACTACAAAGAGACACAAAACGACTACAAAGAGACACAAAACGACTACAAAGAGACACAAAACGACTACAGAGACACAAAACGACTACAAAGAGACACAAAACGACTACAAAGAGACACAAAACGACAACAAAGAGACACAAAACGACTACAAAGAGACACAAAACGACTACAGAGAGACACAAAACGTCAACAAAGAGACACAAAACGACTACAAAAAGACACAAAACGTCAACAAAAAGATACAAAACGTCAACAAAGAGACACAAAACGACTACAAAGAGACACAAAACGACTACAAAGAGACACAAAACGTCAACAAAGAGACACAAAACGACTACAAAGAGACACAAAACGTCAACAAAGAGACACAAATCGACTACAAAGAGACACAAAACGACAACAAAGAGACACAAAACGTCAACAAAAAGATACAAAACGTCAACAAAGACACAAAACGTCAACAAAGAGACACAATACAATATCAAAGAGACACAATACAAAGAGACACAATACAATATCAAAGAGACACAATACAACATCAAAGAGACACAATACAATATCAAAGAGACACAATACAAAGAGACACAATACAATATCAAAGAGACACAATACAACATCAAAGTGGCCACAAAGAGGGACTTCATCATGAATAGATGCGTGATGACCCACAAAGTGACACAAAACATCCACACAAAGAGTCCAAAGCATCACATAGTGTGTGTGTCTGGCTGCAGTGCAGGAGAGGTGGTGGGGCCCATTGTCATCGTCTCATAATCCCCCCGCCCGTCCTCTGACGTGTTCTCACTTCCACCATGTCGAATAGAGCGGTGTCCACTGGTCACTGAATAAAGGTTCAGTAGACCATCTGTCTTTACACCGTTAGACTCTTACAGACACACAAACCGGGGGTCGTGATATACCAATATAAAATATATTCTGGTTACCTTTGTACTGCTGATTCATTTGTTTTGTTTGTACCGCAAGATGTGTGGTTTCAGGTAAATAAATCTGAATGTGAATATAAAATAAATATGTTTGTTACGTGGATAAGTAGGCTTTATTGTGTAAGCTAAGTAGGTTATGTAATAGTATGTAAGTCAGCAATGATGAGAGTAAATGTATTTTGTTGTGCCTATATGCAAAGCTTTAGTCAACAAAGACATATGAAGCGTACGAGCATACATATATAACGTTGTTCTAACCTTTTCACTGATATGAATTATTTAATTTGTGTATACGGTAAAAAAATTAAGTTCCTGCATTTGTTAGTAACAGCTGCAGAGTGGAGATTCAGGTTTGTGTGTCAGAGTAGATTGGAGTACTATAAAGTAAGTTTAGATCGCAAAAGGAAGTACAGCAGGAAGGAAGGAAGGAAGGAAGGAAAGAAGGAAGGAGGAGACCAGGAAGCATGTTAAGTGAAATGGAGCACACTGATTGTTTCTCTTCAAAGGGGAACAGCTGGTGCAACGTTTCCACCTCACTAAACGCGCCATGCCCTCCCTCTGTTTACCAAATGTTACCATACAAACACACACACACACACACACACACACACACACACACACACACACACACACACACACACACCTTACTAACTCAGAGATGACTAATGTTGGAGATATGATTCTTTTGATCCTCCACACACAAACATCTAAATGTCACGGTTGAGCCGCCTCATGATATCACTTCTCACTTCTCACTTCTCACTTCTCACTTCTCACTTCTCACTTCTCACTCCTTCAGCTGCTCTCGTTGCTCTGATCTCCAAATCATTTTGACCTCTTGTGTAATTTCCCACAATGTTTGTTCCAATTTTAGGAAAAGCAGAAAAACGCTCCGCCGCTGTGATGCACAAAGCCGTGCAACCGTCAGAAATGAGGCCATATCTTTTAATACCAGATATCCTCCTCATGTGCACTCATTAACCTCCCAGCTGCAAATGGTTTGATTCAGTCACGAGGAGGCGCGAGCACAAGGAGAGCGACGGCTCGCAGACTTTCTGTTGTTGTTGCATGAAATAGAATAAATTCATAAAACAATACAGATCCTACGAGCAGGTTTTGTTGTCAACAAAGACCGATCCAACGTGTTTGTTTTCTCAATGGTGAACAATGAGCAGCCCATAATTAAAACTTTCTGCCATGTTTCCTCCATTTTCTGGGTCTGAATAATTGATGAGCTCACATCTCGTCTATAATTCACCAACGTCTGATGTGAGGAAGAGCAAAGAAAACCGGCTCAGACTGGGCTTCAGAAATAAACCTCGCATTCCTGAACCGCTCGCCGTCCGTCTCCCCTCTCATCCCGACGATGAGGAGAAGGAGGAGGAGGAGGAGGAGGAGGAGGAGGAGGAAACCCCCCCCCTGTGGAACACTCTCTCGCTTTTCCTCCAAATGAGCTTTCATTTCTCATTACCAACAAGCCGGGGAAATGTGGGCTTATCATAATAACGAAACCTCCCGGTCGGGTCGGGGCGCGGCGGGCCGGCTGTTTCCTCTCCTCTCCCGGAATGCCGGCGCGATGCACATTGGGAGGAACTGGACTGGAAAATCAATGACTCCGGCGGATCCCAAAAAGATCTGGCAGCCGCGGCGAGCTCGCTCTCGCCACTCAATCACACGTACAGCGCAGAGGGCGCGTAACCGCCGGCAACCCGGGAGATTGTTCTTATGGAAAACTGTTGGTCGCCTTTTCTTAAAAAAAGCCCGACTGTGACCTGGAATAGTGAATGTTCTGTTTCACAAAGAGATGATATCAAATGCTGATTCTTTTTTTTATTTATTTGCTCTTTATGTTGTTTGGTCATATTTTATTTTTCTCAGTAAAGTTTTACCATTTATCACAGTCAAACATTGTAAAAACTCCCAATAGATTATTAAATTTCTGAAGGTCCTTGAACTAATCGAAGGCTTCCTTCAGGAAACAAATCTGATCTTCAAATTCTTTTAAATGGTTGCTTTTTTTAAAATGTACTCTACATGTCTGTAAAGCTCTAAAGGAACTTGACCGTGGTCACATGACCACCAAGCCGAAGGGAAACTAGTCGGCACGATGACGTTAAGAAGTCTCTTTTAGCCACTTGTTAGCAACAGACTTTTTTTTTAAAACATATAAAAAGCTTAAAAATTCATATTTTATGTCGTAGAACAGAACCTTAAATATCTTATTTCAGACATCAAACCAAAAAGAACACGTAAAAAAAGTTTTGCAGTTTTACCCTGCTTCCAGTTTTAATGCTAAGCTAAGCTAACCAACTATTGATCTTCTCATCTGACTCTCAAACTCCCAACTCCAAAAATGTCAAAATAAATTCCTTTTGATATGACGATGACAGAACTGACAGGAATCAGGTCAGAAACTACAAAAATATGACCAAAGTTGTAAAAAACAAACAAAAAACCCCAGAAATCTTTAGGTTGACAGTGATTATAATAAAAAAAAAGCAACGATTTGAGGACAAAATCTGGTCATAGAATCACAAATCCCACTTTAAATATCACAGTTCTGTTCAAAAGAATCCATATTTAGGCAACATTAATGTTGTGATAAGTTATCCCAAACATAGAGCTCTTAGATTAGGGATGCGGCGGACAGCGCCAGACGTATTGAGTGGTAAGCTGCCCTGAGCCCCGGAGCCTCTGTCATTGGCCTAAATAGATTTTGGGCACTTGTCAGGAAGAAAAAAACCCAAACCAAAACAAAGTGAAAACACGAGAGAGCGGCTCCAGACACATAAATGAATCAGTGCAGTTCCCCGTCAACAAACCGCCGTCCTCTTGAACGCGGCGGTTTGGATGTTTTTTGGGGGGAAATGTTGTTGTTTGTGTGTTCGCAACAATAAAATCTCACATGAACTGAACCTAAAACTCTGTTGAAGAGATGATTAAAGACACACGAGTAAACACGCAGAGGAAACAGAAAAGAGGCTTTAATAATAATAATAATAATAATAATACCTGCAGCAACAGCTCGCCTTCAGGAATCTTGGCCTCCACCGCCGCTGCTGCGGTTTTGCTGTCGTCATCGTTCACAGCAGCTGGAGTCGCTCCGGTCAGGGCGACTGTAGAGAGGGACAGGGAGGAGGAGGAGCAGGAGGAGCAGGAGGAGCAGGAGGAGGAGGAGGAGGAGCAGGAGGAGGAGGAGGAGAGAGGCAGACAGGTTTGTTAGTCCTGTGATGGTGTTTGCAGAGCGCTGCTGTGGCTGTCAGATCGCTTCATGTTCAGAGCCCTGAAGATGCTGCACGCCGGCCAGAACCGGCTCCTTAAACATTCATCACATGCAACCTGAAGCTCTACTTCTCCCAATCCAGAGCTTTTGTTTTAGTCTGACTCGCTCGCATCACCAGCTTCATGTCATCAGGGACATAAACCAGAACAGGGTACAAAACAAAGGGTTCCCTGAGCACAGTTTGACATATGAACATTATTCTTTGACACCGAAACAAACTACGGAAGTAAAGTGAAGCTGCAGCTATTAGGACAAATTCATCATAATGTCTTTTTTTTTATTGAGTATTAATTGAGGTTTTGCAGCTTTCTTGCCAGCAAACTGAACATCTTTGGGGTTTTTGATCAAGCATATCATTCAAAGATGCGCACAAGAAACATTTTTACATAATTTCAGACCAAACAATCAAATGATTAAGTGAATAAACCTGCAGATTAATCAGTGATGAAAATAATGAAAACCAAAAAACTCTCTCTCAACCCAAATGCTCTGATTGGGGTCCAGGAGACCACCGGCCCCCTTTGGAAAATGAATCATACACACATATATACCACAGATCTGTGAGTAGTGTTGTGCAGCAATAACTCCTCCCAAACCCAAAATAAGTCAAAGATGTGGGTTTTTGTTATTGGAGTTTTGTAACCGTTTTGTTTTCAGGCATAATTGTTCATCAAAAAAAAGAGGTAACGTTATATATTTCCGTGATTATTAATTTTAAACAGACAGCAGTGAGGTCCCCAAAAAACAAAGGAAAGTAAAGCCAACATCGTCAGAATCCTGAGGGTAAAAAGAAACTCTAATGACGAACAGAACAAGTCAGATCTTTGTATGAGAGAAATGTTATTTTGCGAATTTAGCCCAAACGTTTCTGATTTGTTTTCATAATTTTGTTTGACAACCGAGCTGCTGGAGATAAAAAAGCTTTCTGTCTTTCTCAGAAATGAGTTGTTGTCACACTCCAGCGAGGCGACAGCTCCTTCAGGCAACATACATCTGCACTTTACTGCACCAACCGCTCCGCTCTCACCACCACCCCCACCCCCCCACCCCTCCCCCACCCCACCCCAGTCCCTCATTGGCTGGTGGCCCCAGCTGTTCTCATCCTAATGGGATTCTCCTTCTTCCCAGCATGACATCATCGCTCTGGTGCTGAAGGCGTGTGAAGCGGTTAGCAGGCTGGTGGATTAAATATGTCATGTAGATAAAGTTACGTCCATTCAGATCTACGAGGAGGTGTCGAAGGTCAATTATGTGACCTGGTAAACTCACTAAAATAATAATAACATGTGGATAAGGATTTTGATCCCGGATAAGGATTTTGATCCTTAAAGACGTCGTTTAAATCCTCTTGTTTGCAATTTTACTAAAATGAGGAGATATTACAATGATATCAAAAAGCAAAAACCACAAACATTGCACGGTATTATTCCTCCACATGCACTCTAAACCCCGACCCCCTCCCTCGTCCCCGTTCTGAAGGTGATGCGTGGAGTCTTTGACTTCAGCAGCAGCTCTTTGTGTGCTTTGTAAAAAAAAAAAAAAAAAAAAAAAAAAAACACACTGCTCAGTTATTCATAATTTTACGCTCTGACCGCCACACGGAGACATATAACAATGTATGTTTCAAAAATATTTAGAGAGTGCTGTTCGGTAGGAGAAGTTCATCCAACTATCACAGAGGAAACACAGGATCTACGTATGAAGAATAATCAGCACGTTTAGTGTTTGTTGTCCTGATTCAGATACATTTCTTATGTTGGTAAAACTACCAAAAGCCCCGAGAGGCAAAAGAGAAAAATAATTCTGGTGATCAAATTTCCCTAAATCTGACCTGTTTTGTTTATTCTCCTGTTTTTATGACTACTGGACAGAGGGGAAAGGTTCAACAGGATAATCTGAAAACAGTTGTAATAAAAGAGGCTGAAATCTGATTCTGATGAAAATCCTTCTGGAGTTCCATCTAACACAACTCGCTAACACACAATATATTTACTTGTGTTTCGAGTGCGTGGGGGAATTAAACCTAGGAATAAAAAAACAGGAATGCTTTTAGTCCGATTTAGAACATTTAGGGTCACTTCAGCCTCTAGTGGGCAAACTCAGTATTACAACAACAAACAAGCAATTCATCGTTTCTTCCCACCGTTTTCCACAGATAAAAAAAAACAAACAAATTTAGAAACATTATCCTTATTCGTCACCTCTCCTTAAGCCTGAAACACAGGAAGGAACATTTAGATCAGAAAATGGATCACCAAATGTATTTCGCTCACTTGCCTCTCGCGGCTCCCGTATGTCACAAACACTTTTAAATATAAAATGTTGAGTTTTGTTTGACACCGTGCAGTGGTGCTGCATCATATGCATTCCATAACAGAGGTGTTTGTAAAGTACATGTCTCTGTTTGAGTAAAAGTATTTTGTTGTATACGAGTAAAAACTTATTTTGTCCATCTCCACAACAAAGACCTGATAAGATGCCGGCTCTGTCTAATGAATTCATTTTGTTTGGTAATAACTGATGAGTTATGTCCTCATAAGGGTGCTTAGACTTATAAGACAATAATTTACTTTGGTAACGAACAAACCCAACGTGGAAGACGATCCAAATGATGATTGTTTCTCCAGTGTGAAGACTTCTGCTCTTCTTTGAGTTGACAACTTTTACTAATTGGACAGTTGGTCTGACTCTCGTGATTCATGACAATTAAATAAACTGTGATCACAGTGATCAGCTGTTGCTTCTCCAACGTGAGACGATGAGTGATGTCATGAGAAAGAGAGCGGTGGTCAGGCACGTTAATCTCTGACCCCGGCCGGAGCACCGTGCCGCGACCCGTGATGACCCTTGACCCTGGGGCTGATGTATGACATGATTGGGTGACTGGGTTCTGGGTCAGATCTTTTGTTGTCTGCAAAGGGGGTTAACGAGGAGTCCATCCGAGGGGCGGGGCGGGGTTCGGGGTGTCGGGCCAGACACTGGACAGCATATGGGCTTTGTTCAGGGGAGTCCGACGGGGCCGTACCTTCACACGAGGCACGGCTTTGGTTCGACACCCCTGACCTTATTCCCATACACCTTGGGTCGACTCTTCGGAGGAGAACAATGTGCGACTTAATCTGACGTATTGGAGAGGAGATGCCGAGGGCAGCGCGCCGCGTACGCTGGATGCTCCCTTTGTTTGCCGTCCGTCTCCGGGTTCAGCTATCACGAAGAAAACACGACAGACGGCAACTTGTGTTGAAACGCGAGTCAATTAAACATTTTGATTTGTCATTCATCAAGAAAAAAAGGCCATTTGCTGCTGCTAGCTTCCTGAGTGTGAGGATCTGCAGCTTTTCTGTTGGATAAATATTGCATTCGTAAGAGTTTTGAGTTTTACACTGTTGGTCGGATAAAACAAATAATCTGACGGCTTAACGTCGGGCTCGTGGAGACTCGAGTGGGCCCTTTTCACCACTTTGCCTAAATGCTTAACAAAAGAAAATATATATAGTAAAAAAAATAAATAAATACCACTAATAATTCATTGGAAAAATACTTTTAATTGCCATTTGATTACCAGTTCAAGTTTTCCTATCGAATATTTGTTTTTACTTTTAAATTCATGTATATTCACGCATGCATCCATCAGCATTAGCAAAATACTTAGTAGTAGTATTAGTAGGAGTATTTTAACTGTTTTTGTGTTTTTTGTGTTTTTGTGTACTACCTGCCAAAAGCACATTGTAAATCTGTTTCCTTTCGTACTACATATTACTTCCATAAGAAACACACAGACTCCAAACAACAGCTATAATGTCCAAAAATAAAAAGTAGAACAAAAGCAAAATAAACTACAGCTAAATGGAAAAGTCTTGTAAAAAGTGTTTTAATGTTTTATTTACTTGTGGTTTCCTCGCTTGTGATCCCAAAACAATTTTGCCTTGTTTAAAAAAATCCCCAAATTTTAATTTAATGATCATGACGTAGCAAGCTTGTGATTATTATAACAAAAATAAAAAAACATTTGTGACACTGTGCTGTGATAAAGATATAAATTGCTTTGCCAATAGTTGATTCATGTGTAATCTAACTAAGTGTTCCCAGCCACAGACACACAGGCACATTGTGAGTCTAGCATATCATCGCACGGCCTTGTATCTGTAATTTGGCTCACCCTCAATCACCAAAACATTATGGGACTTTCAGTTTGGTTGCAGCTGCAGCTTTAATAGCTAAAGGTCAATCTGATTTTACATGGTTGCATCACCATTGGTTAAAGTCGAGATAGAAGTGTTTATTCATCGCTAGAAAACAAAGGTTATTGTATCTTGGTTATATGATCGTTATTTCCTGATAACTAGAAAACAAAAGGTTATTGTGATAATTATTTTCTAATAACGAGAAAAAAAGATAATTGTGATAATTGTTTCCTGATAACGAGAAAACTAAGTTTATTGTACTAATTGTTTCCTAATAATGAGAAAACAACATTTATTGTGATAATTGTTTCCTAACAACGAGAAAACAACGTTTATTGTGATAATTATTTTCTGATAATGAGAAAACAACGTTTATTATAATTGTTTACTAATAATGAGAAAACAACGTTTATCGTGATAATTGTTTCCTAATAATGAGAAAACAACGTTTATTGTGATAATTGTTTCCTAATAATGAGAAAACAACGTTTATTGTGATAATTATTTTCTGATAATGAGAAAACAACGTTTATTATAATTGTTTCCTAATAACGAGAAAACAACATTTATTGTGATAATTGTTTCCTGATAACAAGAAAACAACATTTATTATGATAATTGTTTCCTAATAACAAGAAAACAAAAGGTTATTGTGATAATTGTTTCCTAACAACGAGAAAACAACGTTTATTGTGATAATTGTTTCCTAATAACGAGAAAACAAAGTTTATTGTGATAATTGTTTCCTAACAACGAGAAAACAACGTTTATTGTGATAATTGTTTTCTGATAATGAGAAAACAACGTTTATTATAATTGTTTACTAATAATGAGAAAACAACGTTTATCGTGATAATTGTTTCCTAATAATGAGAAAACAACGTTTATTGTGATAATTATTTTCTGATAATGAGAAAACAACGTTTATTGTGATAATTATTTTCTGATAATGAGAAAACAACGTTTATTATAATTGTTTCCTAATAACGAGAAAACAACATTTATTGTGATAATTGTTTCCTAATAATGAGAAAACAACATTTATTATGATAATTGTTTCCTAATAACAAGAAAACAAAAGGTTATTGTGATAATTCTTTCCTAATAACGAGAAAACAAAGTTTATTGTGATAATTGTTTCCTAATAACAAGAAAACAACGTTTATTGTGATAATTGTTTCCTAATAACGAGAAAACAACGTTTATTGTGATAATTGTTTTCTAATAACAAGAAAACAACGTTTATTGTGATAATTGTTTCCTAACAACGAGAAAACGACGTTTATTGTGATAATTGTTTCCTGATGACGAGAAAACAAAGGTTGCAATGTTTTGACCTTATAGAAATCATTGCCCTGACATGCATGGTGCTCTCACATCTGTGTTTCCTCGGTCAGTGAGCACCTCCTTCTGTCAGCATCTGTGTGTTTGTACTTTGGTTTCCACATCAGAAAGCACAGGTACGCAGCAGCGTAACCCAGTGAGAAACAGTGGGGCAACAGAAAGCCTCCTGAATGACCAAGAGGAGGACAAAGAGCAGCTCTTGTTATCAAGCTTCAGCAGGCACAAGTGTACGTGATGAAAAATGTACATTTCCCACTGCCGTCACATACATGTGGCATAATAGCGCGATCGGGCGATCTCCCAGAGGCGATTCCAGTGAACTGAGGAGAACAGCTTGGCTTATCTTTGCATAACGGAGCTCCGAAGTGACTGGACAACAAACGAAGTACATCAAAACACAGAATTTGTTATTTGTTTCGCTCACAGTCAATCACTGCAAGCATTTTTCAATATATTATGACGTGTGATGGGCCCACTGCCGCAGCAGCTTCAACCCACACCGATGGCCTGTCTGAGATGTCTGAGCCGGCAGCTAGCCGCCTTAAACTAATAATAAACGGCCTTGAACCAGTAATAAATCTCTTAAACTAATAATAAACGGCCTTGAACCAGTAATAAATCTCTTAAACTAGTAATAAACGGCCTTGAACCAGTATTAAATGTCTTAAACCAGTATTAAATGTCTTAAACTAGTAATAACTGTCTTGAACCAGTATTAAATGTATTAAACCAGTATTAAATGTATTAAACTAGTAATAACTGTCTTGAACCAGTATTAAATCTCTTAAACTAGTAATAAACGGCCTTGAACCAGTATTAAATGTATTAAACTATTAATAATTGTCTTAAACCAGTATTAAATGTCTTAAACCAGTATTAAACTATCTTAAACCAGTATTAAATGTATTAAACCAGTATTAAACTATCTTAAACCAGTATTAAATGTATTAAACCAGTATTAAATGTATTAAACTATTAATAATTGTCTTAAACCAGTATTAAACTATCTTAAACCAGTATTAAATGTATTAAACTAGTAATAACTGTCTTGAACCAGTATTAAATGTATTAAACTAGTAATAACTATCTTAAACCAGTATTAAACTATCTTAAACCAGTATTAAATGTATTAAACTAGTAATAACTGTCTTGAACCAGTATTAAATGTATTAAACTAGTAATAACTGTCTTAAACCAGTATTAAACTATCTTAAACCAGTATTAAATGTATTAAACTAGTAATAACTGTCTTGAACCAGTATTAAATCTCTTAAACTAGTAATAAACGGCCTTAAACCAGTATTAAATGTCTTAAACCAGTATTAAATGTCTTAAACCAGTATTAAATGTCTAGGTGTGAGACCATTGGGGCCATTAAGTCGTCATCTGTTGGTTTACAGCGAGGACACGGTGTCTCTAGAAGGTAGTGACACAGCTTGAACCCAAATGTCTCATAATATCTATTTTAACTTATCTCCTCCGCCTATGCACCAAAGAATGGTGCAGTCAAATCCAAAATAATTTATATGAAATAGTCGGATCAAGAGGAAGGTTAAATAAAAAGGTTGTATATCTCTGCAGGGTTTTTTCCATAGTGTTGTCTGACACTAATATTAACAATCAGTGGCAGAAACGTTGACGAGTTGCAGCGATTACATTGCAGCTGGTTTTGCTGCTGCAGCGCTCTCCTTCAATACTGGACCAATTTAGTTATCCCCATTAGACAAATAGGGGTTGGGAACTAATGAAGTTACCCTTTAATAATAATTTATTTTATCGTCTCATGTCGAGGTCCTGCACTTTATGGCCCCAGAATCCTGCGGCACAGGATAAAAAAATGTTTTGCCAGTGGACGTAATCCAGGCAGGATGGAGTTTCCTCTGAGATTATGAACGTTTTTTTATTTTTTTTTATTTTGGAGACAGAAACTGCAGAACTAAATGACGTCCAGTTGTCCTGGGACGGGGACCCGGAGGCCAGCTTGGCTCTGGTCCCGGCCTTCATCACGGGGGCCTCCGGCATAAAGCTCACGGACACAACGCTCCACGGAGAGCCAGACCTCCTGCGGTTTGTCTCACAAGGGGGGGCTTTCACTCCGCCGCTAGCTAGAGGCCCAGAAAACATTTAGCTCATGACAAACATTTACCAAATATTTGGCCATTTTCAATTTGTCCCATAATGCTATTTACAACGGGATTAGCGGGGATGTTCTGTGCCTGTGCCGCCTCAATCCCCTGCCCATCCTTACATACCACCCTGGCCTCTTTCCAGAACGTTGTTACAGGTCCCCGTGTACCCTCGATGACAACGAAAACACACACACACACACACACACACACACACACACACACACACACACGACGCTGCCATAAAGAGACTTAACAAAGCTTTTGAGACCAATCACAGGACAGATTTGGGATGAAGTGTTACTTAACACCAAAGAGCTGCTGCTAAACACCGAGGGATACTTTCTCTTCTCCGCCGCCTCAGTACGGAGTTATTTTTAGACGGATGTAGTTGTGCAGACTTTAGTGAGCTACAGCGTTAGCATCGGTATTCTTTATATAACTAATCAAATGAAAAATAATCCATTATATATATACATATATATATATATATATATATATGTATATATATATATAGCCCTCTGCATACTGTCTGGTCGGATGACGTAACATAATAAACTTGTTTGTTTACACCACATATCACATGTCTCTGGTCACATGATATAACAATAGCAGGAGTCTGAATCATGAAACAGTGCTATATTTGGACAGCATTAACCCACCGTATTAAGCCCTGTAGAGGGGGAGGAGGGGGGGGGGGCACAGGGACCCGTGGTGTTGGACATCCTCAGCTGTTGCGTTAATGCTGACGATTAGAGGACACGCCCCTCCCACATGGCCCCTGTGCTACTGGTTACTGGAGGAGCTGCGGTTTATTTTGGACCCATGCCAGGACCGATGAATTACTTTTACTTTTCACGTCATCATCACATATATTTACTGCACTCTCCTGCTGGGTTTTGGGTTTTTTTCCTCCTCGTTACTGGTAACTTCCACATGCAGGTCGTGTTTATGCTCTTACTTCTATGTGACTCGGTCCTGAAATGCACCAGCAGAGGTTGCATGCTTTTCTTATTTTTTTTAGGATACACTGTAGGTTTATTTAACGTTCTGAAAATGCATTAACGTATTCGACGAATGTGTAATTTCAAGTAGTCTGTACAATAGAAAATCAATTATTCTCTCAAGTACAATAAAACAGCAAACTCTGGACCTGATTGGATGAACGCTGGTTCAATTTTAGGGCCTGCGGCACACTGCCTAGGTTTAGAAGATTTGGATAATCAGAGTGACTTGAACATTTGTTCTGCACTTCACACAACTGATCAAAAACATTAAATTAAAAATCAAATTTAAAAAGTCTTTCTGAGGCCTTTAAATGGAGCATATGACGTACAAGGTATGCCTGGAATTCAAGCAGCACTGCTGGGAGCTGAAAATCAAACAATCACACAAAGATTCAAAAGGTATCTCATATTTCAGACAATCGAACGTTCAAAAATCCAGACCGAAGTGCAACGACGACTTCGCCACATACGCGAATCCCTGCGAAAGCTCTGTGCCACCGTTGGTGACGCCTCCATGGGTTACCCGCCCTGGACTCTGGTTAACGTTGTGAAACTATTGGTTAGATTTAGACAACAAAAGTACTATAGATCATAGTTTGCGTTGAAATAATAATAATAACTTAACAACGAAAAACCACCGTAAATACACATCAACGCACTTCCTCATACGTTAATAATAATGAAACAATGTTCAGTAAAAAGTGTACATTTCGGGACACGGACAGCGGCCTCCGGGGTTAAAGTCCTGTGTTTGTTTGGGAATGTTCTGAACATGAACATTGGCCTTCATTTTTTTTTTTATTATTTGCATTTAACTATCATCGTTTGGAGTGAGAATAAAGTCGGACTGATAGTATCGTGACAGCCTGACCTGCACCCGAGTTTGTTTCTTCGCGAGCTTCTCCCAGCATCGCTCCGTAAACAGGAAGTCCGACGTCACTGCAACACGAGTTAGAAGTGTGCGCTCAGCTCAGTCGCTCATCTACAACGCGTTAGCGGCTCATCGGGACGAAGCCGAGACACCTGACATGTTTGTGTGCGTCGTCGTTTTACAGCGTTGTACCGTTTAATAGAACCGCATTCAACTGGTACAAATATGATATTAAATTATAGATATAACATATATAACATAAAATATGACATTGGAGAACACGTACGGCTGCTCTTGGAAGTGTATTTGCTGAAGTACCGCGCTGAAAAATGTTTTAGGTATTTTTACGGTACTTAAGTGTTTTCATTTTCCGCTATTCTAACTCAGAACGTTTTTTTTTCAGGTGAAAAGCAAAAGCTATAATTTGTCTGGGTTCCTAATCTGCATCACAGGAAGTACATGTCGTCATGTGACGGAACAAAAGCGCTCAACGTCCGAAAGGTTAACGAGCTACACGGCAGCGATTGGGTTTCTCCATCGCCTCGCTGCGAACGGGGGACGAGGAGAGCGGCGCGGTGCGGCGCGGCGCGGTGGTGCACGCGGTTTGTGTGTGGAGCGTGTGTGTGTGCAATGTGTGTGTTAATTATTCCACCAGAGTGTGAATGGCAAGGGAGTAAATATAGAACGTTTCAACTCCTTCACCCCCCCAAACACTGCAGTATATGAACACGCGATGCAAACATACCACCCCCACATCCACTAACATACACATGGATGCACACACACACACACACTCACCCTCACACACACACACACACACACACACACACACACACACACACACACATGGCCACACATATAGAGGCTGAACATGAACACGCGGTCACTAATGCAGGAGGGGAAAGCACGCACCCTGTGCTGCGTGCGTGTCTCCCGAGGTTTCTCGATCACATGGTTGCATATTTGCTTATGGGAGGCGAATCCAGATAGGTGGTGGAGGAGGAGGTGGTGGAGGAGGAGGAGGTGGAGGAGGAGGAGGTGAGGAGTGATGGGATTTGGGGCGGGGTCACTACTGATTACCAGGTTTTCCCCTTTGGTGGCCTGCATTCCTCGCTGTGCCGTATCGTGATCAGAGGGGCTGGGGGATGGGGTTAAGCCCTGTAGGGGAAGGACGGAGGGAAGGATGGGCAGAGGGAGGGAGGCAGGGAGGGAGGCAGGGAGGGAGTGAGGGAGGGAAGGACGGAGGGAAGGATGGGCAGAGGGAGGGAGGCAGCGAGGGAGGGAGGCAGGGAGGCAGGGAGGCAGGGAGGCAGGGAGGCAGGGAGGCAGGGAGGGAGGCAGCGAGGGAGTGAGGCAGGGAGGGAGGGAGGCAGCGAGGGAGGGAGGCAGGGAGGGAGGCAGGGAGGGAGGGAGGGAGGCAGGGTCGCCATGAAGGGATGACCCGCTGCTGATCACGTAACCCAGATAGCTCTGCCTTTCGTTTGTGCGCTCACACAGATGACCTACAGAATGGAGGGGGGAGGGGAAGTGGCTTATTCAAATAACAACTCATCGCCCTCATTCCGACCAAAGCAGAGATATCGGTATCATGACATGTCACAAGACTTTCACGACAGCTTACATAACCAATCCTGGAGCGGCGGCGGTGGCGGTGGCGGTGGCGGCATCATGCTATAGAAACGCTGTCGGAATGCGGATATTTCCAGCTGTGTGCCAATTCTTTACGTGCCGTGTCACTGGCCGCGATGTATGCACATTAATTCCATTAAAACTGAGTTATTTGGCCTCGTTTCCTCTCAGACATCAGGCCCCATAGCAACACGGTCGGCAGACGACCCCCACCCCCCACACCCCCCCCCAGCAAATTAATTTGAGTTGATCAACATTAATTCAGCTGCTTTATTTTTGCCTATAAATCGTCTCCACTTTAATATAGTTTCCGTTAAATCAATCGCGTACGAGACAAAGTCACATTCTACGAGGATCGGCACAGTGTTTTACATAATTCATTTTCTATATTCATGTCCCGATCCAGCGGGAGTTGCGTAATGCGTGTGATGTGCAGGTTCATGTTTGCCAACTCTATTAATGGAAGATGTTTGAAGCCGGTGCTTTTAGAACAGATATGATGGTCTACCTTATGGAAACTTATGAAAAATTAATACCTCCTCTGCTGCCGCTGAAAGAGCATAAAACAATGAATCAATAGTGTCTCACTGTCGATAGAGGATCATTTATAGTGAGATATACATATATATATATATATATATATATATATATATATATCTTTAGCTTACACATATTGGAAGGATACAAATACATATGGACAAATATTAGTGCAGCTTTGAGGGGAGACAGTACATGTGAGTAGTTACTTAGGGCAATTGTTTTTTGTATTACAAGTTTTCTGAAAGTTAAGTTGAAATATGCAAATGAGGCATTACTTTATCAAATGATGTGCTAGTTTGCATTTATTTCCAGAACTGAAATCTGAATTTTGGATGAAGCCAGGTTCAAAATGCCTGCTTCATGTTGTTGATGTATTAGAGCCAAAGGTTTGATATCTCTTTGTATCACTCCATAATTCAGAAGAAAAAAACTGTCAACAGCCATAATAATAAAGATACATTTTTACCATGTTTTTATGGATAAAATGTTGTATAAATGAGGCTCTGAATGCTACGTGAACAAACCCCTCTATAGAAAGCTTCATAATATATTTATGAATGAAAGTGTAAAGTTTGGTGGATGTCAGAGCTACTGAAGTGGAGATTTCTGGATCAGAGTCTGAGAACAAACTCATTTAGAGAAAACGGCCTTTAAAGAGATGTTTAGTTAAATTACAGACATGAAGAAGACTCTACAGGTGAAGAGGGTCAAAACATTAATGAGTAGATATCAACATGAAACTTCACCAGTTCATTACTCACATTAAGACAATTATTTTTGTATGACAAGATTTCTGAAATGTTATGTTTAAATATGCAAATGAGGCATTATCTAATGGTAATTATTGGGGAATTTAGGAGAAATCTACAGACGCAAACAGAGAAACTAGTTAAACTTTACAGCACAAGGCCGTAATGTTGACATCAAACACGAATGGAAATCAGTTCAAAAGTTGTACACCTGGAAAAATATTCCAGGTATTTTTTATTGAGATTCTGGTAAAACCAGAAACGATATATATATATATATATATATATATATATATATAGATCTTTTTTTTATTTTTTTTCACTTTTCAAGCGTCCCCAGACTAACCTGCAGTGTTACACACACGGCCAACACCAAACCACATGAGGGAATCTCTCTGCAGTCACAGGGATTATTTCCTCTAATCTCCATCTATATTTACAATAGAGTGTATCTGAAAGAGTTCTCTTTAACAACTACGAGAGAATCACAGGATTAATCATAATTTCATGGCCTGCACCACGATAGACCAACCACAGCGCTCCCTGACGCTCTGAGCTCGGCCCCGGCCATCTGACATGCCTCTGAGAGGGAGAGAGTGCTCCTTATGCAACGCCGGTCACGTGACGGCAGGTTAGATTCTTGCAGCCTGCCACGAAAAAACAAGAGAAGAAGGAGAAGAAGGAGGAGAAGGAGGAGAAGAAGGAGGAGAAGGTGGAGAAGGAGGAGGAGAAGGAGGAGAAGAAGGGATCCGGTGTGAATGAGGGCAGGAAGGAAAAAGGAAAATGGGCAATCAAGAGGTTTGGCTGCTGCATCGGTAACTCTTCCAAGAAACCCAGGAGAGTTCTTATTGGCTTAGTTGTGTCATCCAAGATCCTGTCAGGGTTTTCTCCACCGTAAACACCGGAACGATTTCCACACCGGAACGATCTCCTCGCCACGGAGAATAACCGCTGCTCATCTGCTGGAACTAACCATTAAGAAATCCATAAAGGCGATGCTGTCATCTTTTGAGATAACATTCAGGGCTGCGAGATGTTTACTGATTTTTGGACCCAAACACTGATGGTATAGGACAAGTTAGGTTTAAGTTCAGGAAAAGATCAGGGTTTGAGTTAAAATAACTACGTTTGTCACGTGAAATAACTACGTTGTTAACATCAGAAGGACCTTCAGTTTCTTTTTAAGATTTGGATCCATTTTTTAGAATACATTGAGAGCCTGTGAGTGCCGTTAAATAAGGATAACTACAATACCAGGGAAAGAATGAGGCAGCGGAGACACCTTCATATACCCTTCTAATTTATTATTATTACTATTATTATTTTATTTGTGCTTATTTTTAATGTTAAATTTTTCTATCTTGTTTTTTATCATGTATGTGCCATTATTACTATTATTATGTAAATGTATGATTTATTATTATTATCAATATTATTATTATTATTATTAATATCATTATTTTAATTATTATTATTATTATTATTATTATTTACACTGCACTCTACTCTATGTGCTTCTCCTGTAATTCTTGGTTGGCCAAAATAACTACATTTGTTACGTAACTGCCGTTAGTGAAGTGAGGAAGTTACCGAACAAAACAAAGGTAAAATAAGCCCCTCCCACCAGCCCTTCCTGGACGTTCTTGCTCTTTATACTAGTCAGTTGCTCTCACCGTCTGATATCGATGCTGATGGGTTTACATCGGAGTTGCGATGTCTCGTACAGACACTGAAAGGTGCCTTTGTGCTCCGGTATCAGTTGGGAGTGAGAACAGGTTGGAATCTATATTCACATATTAAAAAAGTCAGGTATATCGTGTTTATTGGACCATAAAAGCGAACCGCCTGCAACTAGAAGACATAAAAGGTTCGGCCTCTGCAGGACATGAATGTACAAATCTATGTTTGGTTTTTAAGTTATGGGACTAAATGATGGTCAGCAGAAAATCGGAGCGTCAGTAGTCAATATTCAGAGGATTCAATGAAATAGCCGAAACCAAGTTTCCCTTCAGTCTCACCGCTAGTTGTTGAGATGTCTCTCTGGACTACAGAGCGGTGTTCGACACCCTGACAGTGAAATTCCCCCCACACGTGGATAAAGAGCAGTGAGTAAACTAACACTGAGGAGCATATCAGTGATTCTCCACACCAAATTATCTGTGACACGCCGACACCGCTGGAAACGCTGCATGTGGCCTTTCAGAGCAGAACACCAGTAATGTGGTGGAACGCTTGCGGTCGAAGTGTAAATCTTGCAGGATGTTGACAGTTGCACGTGACGCAGCGGAGGAAAACACGCTGGACACGGCACCTCCAAGAAAACTAAATAATTCATTCAACTTGGCAACCATTATGAGAGATTGACTACCAATTCTTGGCGCTGGTTGCCATCAGTGGCAACCACTTCAAACATGTGAAAACCACAAAACTTAATATTTATTGCGGTGCTGGCTCTCCCAGCCTCTCCAGCTGTGTGTGAGAGGGATTCAGCCGTCAAGACGGATTGGAGGTTATCTCTGAAAGTAGAGATGCAGGTTGGGGCCACTTGAGGGACCCAACGATCCAACGCTTCATAGCTGAAGGGCCGATGGATCAGTGGTGGGAATCAGCACAAAGATCCAGGAAAGAAACACAAAGAACCCAGTGGATTCATTTCTGAGGGATCCATAAACGTGTTTATGCTTTATGCTGTTCCGTGCACCGGGAGTTGAGGGTGGACACGTTGACCGACAACACTTAAAGGGGTAGTTTGGGTCTTTTGAAGAGTAGTTGTATGAGGTACTTTATCTATATTCAGTGTGTTTCCTACAGAAGATGGCGGTCGATACGCCTCCAGCTGGGAGAAGCAGACGTAGCAAAGCAATGTACTCCAGTGGACATCAGCAAAACATATTTCAGACACTTGAAACAAAGGCCAACCGGAAAAAATGATTACAGTTTAAGTCTACGCTATTTAATAGAATGTTTTTGCCACTTTACCGTGCCGTGAGACAGCGGTACAGTCTATGTTTCAGACGGGGAATTGAAGCCGCTATCGATCGAGCATCGATGGATACAACGGCTTCAGTTCTCGGTCGGAAACCAGCTGCTTCATGGTGAAGTAAACTGGAAAACAATATTCTATATTTAGAGTCCACTTAATCCCCATACTGGTGTTTTTATGATGCGGCCTCTTTTAAGTGTCTAAAATATGTTTTGCTCCGATTGTCCACAGCAGTGCATTGCTTTGCAATGACGTCATCTGGTGGTATTAGTACAATAACAATGGATAAGTACTTCATACAACTCCACTTCAATAAAGATTACATTTAAGATTAGAATTCTGTAAAGTATCAGATAAAACACATACTGCAAAGAATTTTGTTCATTTGCTGCAATAAAGATTTTGTTATTTTATATCAATTTGAATTATGAAGCTGACGTTTAACTGCATTGTATTTGGAATATCATTTTTTATTTTTTTTTAAAGGTGACTAAAAATGAAAAATTTCAAAAGTAGCAACCACTTTTAAGAACTGAACATAAGAGTTGTGCCTCTCGCGGTGCAGCAGATGATCCAAAAGGCAGACAACAGCTGTGAAGATGGTTCTTATGGCTGAGAGCGGCCACACAGCGGGGCGATCGCGGGGCGATCGGTTTTAAGAGTCACCGCCCCTCTCCTCAGACTGGCTGAGAGGAACGAGCCCTTTGTGGCTCCTCACAATAACAAAGATGGCAGCTGGGCTGGATAATACGCGTCAGCCAGATTAAACCGGGGCTTTTGTTCGACTCCTACTACGACGTGTTCAGCTACACGCACAGCCATGACCGCCAGTGTTTTGGGCGCCACCAAATAAACCGTACCGAGATTTCGCATCCAGGAAGAAAAAGAAACCTCCACACAGCACAAAGCAATTCTAAGGGATTCGAACAGAGAGCTGAAGCAATGGCAGCGTTCCCAGAGCGTACCGGAGCTCCACGCACCACCCGAGACCTCATGCCTTCACACTGTTTACATGCAACAGCAATGGCTGACCACAGAGACGGCCCGGAGCATCGGGCCCCCTTGAGAGGGGGGGGTGAGGGTTGAGGGGGGCTGCTTCTTTAATGTAAGAGCCCTGAGCTCGTTAATTACTTAGAGACCGTCCAGGAAGTAGGCTAATGCAGTTAGACAAGAGGGCTTTTCTATAGGCTTCACTTTGACCTATTGGTGCTGAAATCCATTATCAATAATTCACCCTGACAGGACGAGTAGCCGGCGAATGATTCCATACGTTATCGAATGGGAGCGATAAACATAACTTTCACTGATAGCTCTGAAATGTAAAACTAGAAAGTGGGCTTCATTTTATTTCTTCAGGGCATCAAAAGCCCTCCGCATGTACACAACATATGAACCCAGCAGCCACACACACACACACACACACACACAATAGAAATATGGAATGCGTTGGCTGCCTCCTTCCCAAAGCCCCGGCGGTATCACCGTGCTGGATCCTTCCGTCTCTCCCCAAACTGCCGTCTCAAGAAGCCGCTGCCTTAAACAAACATTGCTTTGCCTCCATTTCATAAATTCTTTAAACTCCGGGGTTTCTCTCAATTATTCATGCTCCAAGAGCATCCGACGGCCGCATTGCAGCATTCTCCGTGAAAGATCACCGCCTAAAATAACAATGTCTTCACTCTGCATGGTGGAGAAGACCGTACACGTCCGTCCGATGGCATGCAACTCTCTCTCCTCCATGCTTTTGGCGTTCGGCTTTAATGGAGGCGACGCAGCGCTCCATCTCCTAATCCTGGAATAAGTGATGCCCCCCCCACACACACACACACACACACACACATGCACAGCCACACACACACACACACACATGCACAGACACGGTTCTGGATGAAATATTGAAGGCCCTTCTCTGGGAGGAAATCATAAGGCGGTGGCTGGTTGCTCTTCTCTTGCCGCGGTGGTCGCCTCTTCCCCGGTTTGATGAGATGAACCGTGAGATGTTGGGGGGAAACAAACACGGAGCGAGCAGCGCGGCTGTTGTGACATTCTCATAATGGTCGCAGGGACCAAAGCAGCAACTGAGGGCATTTTACGAGCGGCAGCTTCCTCCCGTTTTTTTTTTCCCTCTCTTTCTGTATGTAAAGAGGTACATGATGTTTGATATACATGTTTATCTGCAGGGTGTTAACAACTGTAAAAACTCAAAAAGCATAAAATATGAATGAAAATTGAAACTAAAGCTCCCATGAATATTTTCTGGAGTGGCAGTGCTTGTGTTATACATCATACATGTGTTTGTTTCTCCTTTGTTCACAATATCCATCCACGCTCTCATTTAATGTCATTATTTCCAGCTTTGTATCTTTAATCTCTGTTTGTCTAGAAAACATGTCCAGCCCTCCCTGTCCCACTCTGCTGGATATAAGAAGTGGACTGTAGTTTTGAAGCCTTGAGTTCAACATTTTGGCCGTCGCCATCTTGTTTTTTTTTTTTGCAACCAGACAACAAAACAAGAGGGTGGAGCTAAGTACATCCGAAATATATTACAATTAACTTTCTTGAATTGAAAACAAAGGATTAAAGTTGTGAGACGAAAACATGGACGACTCCCAACACCATGGTAATGACCTGTCAATCACCCTGTAGCCCCGCCCCTAAAGCATCCCCCTCTTTATGGTCTGTTTGACTCTAAATGGACCATAATTTACTAAATGAACATCATGCTGTATTGAAGAAGACTTGAAACTAGAGATTGAGACATAAACTCATGTTTACAATGTTTACTGAGGGAATAAATCAAGAGAGAAGTAGAGTCATTTTCTATAGACTTCTATACAATCAGGCCGACTATTATGGGCTGGATTTTTCAGGCATTGCATAATTACAGATGGGTTTTTTTTTTACTTCTGGAACAGAACATGTAACTTCTGGTTTAACAGACTTTCTCCGTCGGGACTGGACTTAAAACACTCTCCTGTGGTCCAGAGAGCTCCTGTTAACTATAAACGGTGATAATGTTCATAGAGATGAGACAACTTTCATTAAGATGAAACATGCAGAACATGCATTTCTTCTCACTTCTGATAGAGCTACGCTATCAGTTTCCACCTGCACTGTCTTTGTGCTAAGCTAGGCTAAACACATCGCAGAGCTCTCTCCGTGTGCCGGACACATACAGCTCATTAATTTGGTATTGATCACGAGTTTCATGGCACAAGAGACGATTTCACAAAACTGTCCCACTAATTGGAAAACAGGTTTACGACACGGACGCGATCAATGCGTCCGTGCGACTGTTCTTATGTGAAAAGGACTCAACCGAGTAGCAAAACACATTAAGAGAATATTCAACTGAAGCGACACAGCCATTCCTGTTGGATTTACCAGTGAAGAAGTTCTTGGCCCGCAGGTAGCTGACGCTCAGGCGGAGGATGGAGAGCTTGTCCAGACTGGCGGTGACCTCCTCGGGGAACGGCAGCAGGCTGGCCAGCCGCTCCAGCTCCCCGTTCAGCCGGTCGCGGTGCCGCTTGGACGGGTTGGACTTGGCCCCTTCGCTCGGAGCCTGCTTCACCCTGACGGACGTGGGAAACGGAGAGAGAGGTCACAATAAACTCATCGGTAGGCAAAGCAATTTAAAATGGGGGCTTCTCTTTGGGTTCCTTGCTCTCATTGTGGTGCTGGGAGGACATTTTGGGTCAAAACCAATGTCTCCTACAAAAGTGGGTTCACACACAGATAAAATTATTGGAAAAACCGAAACAAAACAAAACCCTTTTTGGTTTAGGCTACAAAACTATTTGGTTAGGTTTAGTAAAACATCATGGTTTGGTTTATTATGTTATTGTTATTTTAGTTACTAATTAAAATGAGTCAACGTTCACTTTTTTGTTTCACACGAGACACAAACAGCGGCCTCCTGAGTGAAAGTCCCGTGACAATGACTATGATCAGAACAACACATCCTCATGTATGATATCTAACGGAAAGTGACTCCTCCACACTTCCCGCTCGTTACATGCACGCAGCCTTTTCAAAATAAACGTCCGTCTTCACGGGAAACTCAGTTCCAGGCAACAACACTACTACGACTAAAGAAACCATTTGTGAGAGGCCTACAGCAAAAGTGATCCGCGAGAAATACGTTTCCCCTTTAAACGTCATTGATCACAGTTTTGTTGAATGGGAACGTCATTTTTGGGCAGTACAGTGACACATATAATATGTATTATTTTTTAGATGGAGAGAAACAGGCAATGCAGTAACATGAGGAATGACATGTTTATGTCGAACAACCACTAAGTTAGCATCACACTGGGTCCCACCACAAAAAAATCCATTGTGATTCTTCCATTGGATTTTGGATTACTGCAGAAAATAATCTCTGTGGCAAACAAACGTTTATGATACGTACACATTTTATTCAGCAAGTTAATCTTCACAAATAATCACCTCTTTCAGGATTTTTTTTTATAAGTACAATCACCAGAAGTAAAGAGCTAACGTTAGGCTACGTCACGGTCACGTCACTTCTCGTGGTCAATAATCTATTCACTTGTTTTTGTCCAAACAGCTTCAATGACCAAATTAAATATTTGATAATAAACAATAAATAAACAAATATCCTCTGATTTCATGTGTTTTCATGTCCCATCTTTAATCCTTAATGTTTCTGTGTAAATGTAATTCACCAGGCTGTACACCCACGTGCCGTCCTCTTTGTTTACCCTTTTTTTTTTTACGTCTCCATGCTTCCTCCGGGAACCCCGTGTTTAACGTCACATTGCAATGAATTGTGGGTAGTTCCTTTGGGAAGTCTGCATCTAACGCTGACTTACGGAAAGGGTTCACAAAGGGCTCAAAATGTCTGCCTGAGACTCAAACACTCTGCACCCTGAGTGTGGAGACTGAGATTGGGCCTTTGACTCCGAGACTCAAAATGCTGACTCACTTCTGGGTTTTAGGATTAATTCCGGCAGCGCTCTACTTGATCAGTTCCCGAGCAGCGATCGATTGTTTTAGAGACTCCTCCTCTCTGATTGGTTGTTATTAGGAGCAATACAAGGAGGCAGATAAACTTGACCTTTTCACAGATTATCCGTCTCTTGTACTATAACGTCATATTATAAATACGGCTTGAGCTAATATGAGTAAAAGCTAGCTCTGTTAAAGTTACCGAATGTAGCTTTGAGCGAAACCACAGACTTCGTTTTCGTCAAAAACTCAAAAACTGGAAAAAACCTGAGCTCAAAATCAACAACAAACATTTGATTGTTTGATGGCGGCGGGAGGATGAAGGGTCTCGACCGTGATGAGAAACTTGAATTAAGACAGTGGTTTGAAGGAGCTGTTTTTCAAAGCATTATTAAATAGGTATTATGACCTGTTTAACTTCTTAACACGAGCCATAAATCATAATCGGCGGGTCAGACCTTTAAAATAATCAAATCTGTTTTTTTAATAGTAATTTACCGTAAACAAAAAACAGTTCTCAACTGTGAATTTTACGGTTGCAAAAAATCATACCGTAATGTCTCATGCATTCTCACTTTATTTTTTACGGTGAAGTTCTGGCAACCAAAATTGCCGGTAATTTACCGTATATTAGAAGTGGCCAAAGTCTCTACATGTCTCACATATTTATTTATTCAGATATTCTTAACCTACTTATAATCATTATTGTTGTTTGATAATTACTTTCCATTTATTATCTGGATCATTAAAAGTATTCTACGGTATTTTACCTTTTTTTTCATCTCCAACAACGACAACGACGACAGTGTTTTCAATTAACAGAGCAGTGAATACAGTCCATAATAAACAGTTCCTCGCGGAGGTCTGAGACCCTGCAAGAGATCTCAACATAAAGTGGATGATTTACAAGATCAATAAAAAGAAAGAAACTCAAATTTAGATCCACTGCTTTCTGTTTGTCTTCAATAGTAACCGGCTTCACGTCCTCGGGCCTGTGAGAGTTTAAATATCTCACCTGATGGTCAAACAATGTATAAACAGAGAGGAGGTTGTAATCAGACCAACGTTGGTTTCAATGGGTCACAAAGAGGTCCACGCAGTCTCCTTTTTTACTCGTTGTCATGGCAACACGCAGACCAAACGCGTTGCTGTGTGATTGTGTGCGACCTGCTTCCCGGTCCATGTTTTTGTTAAAAGGTAAGACAAGCCTTCGTTGAGCCTCAGGGGAGAAAACCAGGTGTTGCAGCAGCACAAAGACCGAAATAAGTACAGAAAGAAAAATAAAAAATTATAATGTTATTAAGGGAGGACAATTAATGTGTTGATATCTTCATTTAATAAAGAGAATAAGGGCCAAATCACTATTTTAACCATAATGAAACCAAATAAATTCACACAATTTAAGCATTTTCTGTTTCTCAATTGAACAAAATGCATTTTTTGTTGTTGTTTACAAACATCTCTAATGTAAGGAAGCACTTAATGCTGTCTTTTTTTATGTATCTATTTCCACAAACATCAACAATATGGCATGCAACATGAGTTGACAGCATTCGTGACTGTTATAACTCTTACTCACTGACACGAGAACATCTGTTTACACTGTGATGGATGTCAGTGTGTTTGACCTGGTCCTTTATGTGTGCATACTACTGGAATAATATATATATATATATATATATATATATATATATATAAAATATATATATAAAATATAAATATTTTATGGATTTTACGGATGAATAAATTAAACCTTGATATGAAAACACACATCAACAACAAAAACGCAGGAAAAGCAATAATTCTTCAGATTGGGAAAACTGCAATAAAATAAATGAGTCACTGATTAATGTGTGTGTGTGTGTGTGTGTGTGTGTGTGTGTGTGTGTGCATGTGTGCGTGTGTGTGTGTGTGTGTGTGTGTGTGTGTGTGTGTGTGTGTGTGTGTGTGTGTGTGTGTGTGAGAAAAGCCTCGTCATGAACCTGATCCCCTAAAACGAGCTCTCTGTAAACAGAAGGGCCTCACCAATAGTTTCAGTCCATCGTGAGTCCCTCTCATCACAAAGGAGGATTATGGGTATTTTACATGAGTCCTACTTTTTTTTTTTTTTTTAGGAATTACCGTCAGTTTCTGACATAAACATTTCTGCCAGATCAAAGCATTTCAAAAGGAAACAGCACGACTGCCTGTAACGTGTTTCACTCGCAGGATATGAATTACTTATGATATGAAAATAAAAAGAACCAAACAGCAGCAGCACAACATAAAACCCAGAGTGGAGTTCATGTTCTCCTCATGTTGAGTCTTTATGAGCACAGTTCAGTTCTGGAAGCTTTTCCAACTGCTGCTCAGACTTTATAATAAAGGCAAGTTGTTCATATTTAATATGGATGACGTCATCATCACTGCTGAGGATTTAAGTGAATGTTTGTGATGGAGAAAAAGAAAAAGACCTTTGGGTTTCACAGTCAAGTCAAAGCCTTACTTTTTTTTTTTTAAAAGCCTTTTTTTTTAAAATTGAGATTTCTAACATATTAAGCTGAACAAGTACATGTTTTTATTAAGAAACGAGGGATTATTAAATATCTTAAACCGATCAAAATAGCCTGACCTAAACATAACGTCTCTCGGATCCTCTGAAGGGCGTTTTGACAGAAAATGGCGCAACAACCTGCACGAGGGGTCCCAGAGACCCACACACGGGCTGACAACACAAATACGAAATAATGCAAACTAAAAAATGTATTTATTTGCAGGAGTATTAAAAAAAAAAGAGAAAAAACCCTCTATGAATACAAATCTAAGAGTGAAGTGTTGAAGGTTAAAATGAGGCCGCAGTTGCAGGCCTGCAGTAATCCGCAGGCATTAAAGGAACCGCGCACAGATCCATCTGCACCTTATTATTTTCATCAGAGCGCATCAATAAAACAGCCCCATTAGAAAGAAAACAACATGAATGCGCGTCCCCCGGCAGGTGCTTTGGCCTTCACGCGCGTTAAGGAGAAAAACCAAATCTTGAATATTTTCTAGATCGATTGAAGAAGCCGGTTTCTTTACATGTTGTGGAGGAGTGCTGCAGGCTCGCAGCGGGTCTGTGCACCAGGACGCAGCCTCTCCAGGTCGGGCTGGTTATTTCACACAAGAGGCTATTGTCACTGAGTTTGATTGACATTCTCAATAAAGATATGATAAATAAATGAACTTACGCTCTCTGGACTGGTTTTCTCCGCTTGCGTCCCGCATACATGACGGCTCCTGTTATATAAGCCTCCGATGAATCCCTTCAGAAACACACAGCGCCTCTTGCTCCGCTACATGTAAGCCACCAACAATATTCTGCTATAATCCTCCAGATCAAGACCGTAAACACATTCTTTAAAAAAAAAAAGAAAAAAAAAAAAAAAAGAAGAAGAAGAAAAATCAGAGAAAACAAACAAAAAGAAGAAGAAGAAGAAAAAAAAGCCAAACGAAATAAGTTACACGAACAGAAACTCGTTTAAAAAAAAATTATAATTATGAGCCGCTGCACTTTGGAGTTAAATCAAAATATGCAGGAAAAAAAAAAACATTGATTGAGCAGAATACGATCCCAAATATATATATATATCTATATATATATATATAAGGGTTAAAAATAAGGAACCAGTCGCTGTCCCTTCGGCCCTCACGGAAAGATGAAGTTGTTCCAAGTAAAAAGGCGATGTTGAGTTTTCATCCTCGTGAGGAAATAAAAAAGATGAAATTATGTGAGGAGAGACGCGGTCTGCAGAGAAGACCTCCTCATCCTCCTCTTCCTCCTCTTCCTCCCCCCGGGTTATCGATACAATAAACAATCTTCAAATAAAACGCATAGAAAGCTTCAAGTATTTACATTTTATAATCTACATCAGTGCTGCACTCCAATTAGCGCCGGGCATGAGCTGCAAAGGAGGAGGAGGAGGGGGGGTGGAGGGGGGAGGGTTAGCGAGTACGCGCATTCCACTGGCGGGCACGCCCGACACAGATTTCCGAGCGGTGGCGAGCTCGGGAGGCTTTTCTTGTGAAAATAAATGTACAGGACAAGGGGGCAGGAGGCGACGCGCGTGCACGAGGGAGAGTCTCCTGGAAACACGGGCCGAGCGCGTCCACGCCGGCGCGTTCGCGCGCGGGTCCCGGCGTCCAATCAGCGCCCAGATCGGTAGAGATGGAGGTTTATGTTGAGCCTGCGGTGGCCCGTGCAGAATGTGGGTCAGGGGTGAGACTTTTTAAATAATGTAGCTGAATTCACCTCGGCGCCGGGAAGGAGCTCTCCGGGAGGTTCACCCGCAGGAGGAGGAACCGGAAGAACGACGATAGTTAATAATAATGATAATTATTTAAACACAAAGTGACATGTATTTGATGTATTTGTAATGCAAAGAGCATTATCACCTATCAGCTCCTCTCGGCTTTGCGTCGCGCAGCTTCACTGTTTTGGTTCTCTCAACGCTTTTTGGGGGTGGAGACCAAAAACAGAGCGAAAAGAGAGAGAATATTGGAGGGGGAGGGAGGGGGGGGCACCGCGTATACTCTATACTTTATTACTTCTCAAGAGGATCCCGTGTGTCAGGAAAACAGACCCAATTCAATTGTGGCCCCATTCCATTTAGGTGGGTCGGGGCCGGTATTGTGCACGCTGCAGCTCACTTTTTTTTTTATCAATGACACCTGTTCTTACCCTGACATGTCCAAATGGCTGCTGGAAAAAAAGGGCGTAGACCGTAGACTGTATCTAAGGAATGGACGTAGTCATGGTGACGTCACCCGTTGTTTTGTTTTGAGGACCGCCGTTTTGAAGCCACGAGTTCGACAATTTCAACGTTTTTGCAACCAATAAACGGAAGTTACCGTATGTGGACTGAGGAGGACGTAGAGACACCATATAGGCCTCTGGTTGAGACCTGTCAATCACCCTGTAGCCCCGCCCTAAAGCATCCCCTGCTTTATGGTCTGTTTGACTCTAAATGGACCATAATTTACTAAATGAACATCATGCTGTATTGAAGAAGACTTGAAACTAGAGATTGAGACATAAACTCATGTTTACAATGTTTACTGAGGGAATAAATCAAGAGAGAAGTAGAGTCATTTTCTATAGACTTCTATACAACCAGAGGAGTCGCCCCCTGGTGGTCAGGAGAGAGAATGCAGCTTTAAACCACAACCCCTGGTGGTCAGGAGAGAGAATGCAGCTTTAACACATGAAGCTTTGACTTCTATACAACCAGAGGAGTCGCCCCCTGGTGGTCAGGAGAGAGAATGCAGCTTTAACACATGAAGCTTTGACTTCTATACAACCAGAGGAGTCGCCCCCTGGTGGTCAGGAGAGAGAATGCAAGTTTTGAGACGCTTCCACATCAGCTTCACTCGGCAGAACCGATTGTTTGAGTGTGACACACAGCTGGAATGTTGTGTTAATTTTTGTGTTTATGAGTCGTACTTGTTCCATAGGTCATATTTAATTTAAGTCGCTTTAAAATGACGGCTCCAAGGACGTCTCATTGTTAAATGCTCGTTGCCTCGACTCCTCCCTCCTCGAGTGTCCTCCGCTCGCATCTCCTGTGGGCGGGACGAAGACAAAGAGGAGAGGAGGCGAGGAAAGGAATTGAGGGTGTGAGAAAGGCCCACTGTCTGACCATTGGTTTGTAAAATTGCAGCATTAGTTTGTTTCTTCTTTCGTTGGTTCAGCCCGCTGTCAATCAAACACAGACACCAACACACACCTGAGAGCATTTGATTTCTGACATCAAAATACCACTTTTTTCCTTTTCAAACTGCAAAACAATGATTTCTGTCAGACATAAAAGTAGAATGTAGTCGAATAAAAAATAATTAGAAGTTCAGATGTTTGCTGATTTAAACCAAGACATATTAAAAAATACAATTTATTTGATGAGAAACAAAGAAAGAAAGCGATCAAGCGTTCAATGCCAACGTCTGACACACACACACGTATTCATTGTCATATAATTAACCTGATTGATGGGAAATAACTTTTATAGGAAATATAATTGAACAGTTTACAGAACAAATGAAATAATGAATAATTCAGATCCTTGGCCTCGGGGAGAACCGGACTCATCATGTCAGATTGTGTGTGAAGAGCCGAACACGGTCGTGTTTTGACAGCAGACAGATACGCTGAGTCGTTCCTGCTGTGTGGAAATACATCGGCCTGTACGTTGACTCACGTGATCGCATCAGACCCCCCTCAGGGTGCTCGAGACCCCCCACGCAACACGCAGAGAGAAAACTAGGCCAACACACTGGTTGTGTTGTCCTGGACTCTGTTTATTCTCTGTCATGTTTCTACTTCTGTAGATGAAGGACACGAACTTCTGACGGATCGTGGCGCGTCTTCGTCCGGAGATATCTCGATGATAATCGACCGGTCTGAAATGATATTTGGTTTGGATATTCAAGGTTCCCAGAGGATTAACTCCTTCATTTTGGACGCTTCATGACCTCATGACCTCATGTCCTCTCGATAAAAACTTTCTGTTATTGGTATATTTTGAGGTATATCAGAATTTTTCAACATTGTTCAAGCCAAGGACCCCAAACTGATGGAGAGATGGAGCAGGGCCCCCTACTGTATATATTGTATAACATTGTGTTTTATATTAAACTGGGCCTAGTGCCATGTATACACATACCTTGTTATTGTGCATTCAATACTAAGCTATTCAAATAATACACAGGTTCATATATTCATGTTTTTATTGTAAACATGTGAAGGTCCAGTTAGTAGGGTGACTGTGCCACTGCCTGTTTATAAACACACCTCGTCCACCGATACCAATGATATCAACATTGTCTGTCAGCTGCATGATAATCATGCATACAAGCTATTCAAATTGACATTTTTACTTATTTTTTATATATATATATATATTTTTGATTTACTGAAAGATAACATCTTCTGCCTCCATTTATCCATTCGCTAGAATATGTTGGATTCATGTTAATGTGTATTTAAAGACATTTTAATTTGTGGGGGAAATAATTGTGGGAAAATAATATAAAAGAAATATGAAAAAATTATGAAAAATTGTCTAATCAACCAAAAAGTTCACGACCCTCCTGCAGTACCTCCGCGGACCCCCAGTTGAAGACCTCCGATCTAAATGACAAAGTGAACTGAGCATGTTCATGCTCCCCTGAGGATAGCCCCTATGAGGATAGCCCCTCCCCTATGAGGATAGCCTCTATGAGGATAGCCCCTATGAGGATAGCCCCTATGAGGATAGCCCCTCCCCTATGAGGATAACCCCTATGAGGATAGCCTCTAGGATAGCCCCTATGAGGATAGACCCTATAAGGATAGCCCCTCCCCTATGAGGATAACCCCTATGAGGGTAGCCTCTATGTGGATAGCCCCTATGAGGATAGCCCCTATGAGGATAGCCTCTAGGATAGGCCCTATGAGGATAGACCCTATAAGGATAGCCCCTCCCCTATGAGGATAGCCTCTATGAGGATAGCCCCTATGAGGATAGCCCCTCCCCCATGAGGATAGCCCCTATGAGGATAGCCCTATGAGGATAGCCTCTATGAGGATAGCACCTATGAGGATAGCCCCTCCCCTATGAGGATAGCCCCTATGTGTATAGCCCCTATGAGGATAGCCCCTATGAGGATAGCCCCTATGAAGATAGCCCCTATAAGGATAGCCCCTCCCCTATGAGGATAGCCCCTATGAGGATAGCCCTATGAGGATAGCCCCTATGAGGATAGCCCCTCCCCTATGAGGATAGCCCCTCCCCTATGAGGATAGCCCCTATGAGGATAGCCCCTCCCCTATGAGGACAGCCCCTATGAGGATAGCCCCTATGAGGATAGCGCCTCCCCTATGAGGATAGCCCCTATCAGGATAGCCCCTATGAGGATAGCCCCTATGAGGATAGCCCCTCCCCTATGATGATAGCCTCTATGAGGATAGCCCCTATGAGGATAGACCCTATGAGGATAGCCCCTATGAGGATAGCCCCTCCCCTATGAGGATAGCCCCTATTAGGATAGACCCTATGAGGATAGCATCTATGAGGATAGCCCCTATAAGGATAGCCCCTCCCCTATGAGGATAGCCCCTCCCCTATGAGGATAGCCCCTATGAGGATAGCCCATATGAGGATAGCCCCTCCCCTATGAGGATAGCCCCTATTAGGATAGACCCTATGAGGATAGCATCTATGAGGATAGCCCCTATAAGGATAGCCCCTCCCCTATGAGGATAGCCCCTCCCCTATGAGGATAGCCCCTATGAGGATAGCCCATATGAGGATAGCCCCTCCCCTATGAGGATAGCCCCTATGAGAATAGCCCCTATGAGGTCGGTCTATAGAGCCAACCGTCCCCTGCAGCTGGCTGAACCTTCAGTGTGTTGTTCGTTGCAATGTAATCCCTCAGTTCCTTGAAATGAGGCTCATCCATTCCAGGTACAGGTGTGTGTGGATGTGAGCAACCTTGGTGACCAGAGGCTCCTCCCCCTGGCTCAGTGTGGCCCAGTTTAAAAAGACACACGGATGGGCGACAAACTACAAGGAAACAACAACAACAACATGAAGTGTCTCAGAATGGAGTCCGGCCTCCACGAAGCGTCTAGAAAAGATTCGGCGCTCCTCTACGAGATATTCTCTCATTCATATAAAACATCCTTTTTTCAATCAGGTAATGTCGTTGAGATCAAGATCTGTTTCGTAAGAGAGCCCCGAGTACAGCAGAAATAAATAAATAAAATAAATAGATTAAATAGATTTTCAGATGAAAGTTTGTGTCACACCGTCTTGCACACAGACGCTCGAGTGGGTTGAGATCATGTGACTGTGACGGCCGTAATGTTTTTATTCACATCATTTTTAATATTCACTAAATCGTTCAGTGAGCCCTGGTGAACAAAAGCATCTGCATCTGTTACGTTTCTCCAGTCTTTTGTTCACGTTTTTTCCCTTTAATTGGTCTGTATTTGGTTTATTAAGAATCCAAGGGTCATTTATTGTCATAATGCACGACGAAATCCAGTTGTAGCCCGTTTGTGATGCAACAAACAGTAGAGCAGTCCTGCAGAGCGTTTTAATTTTGCATCATAAGGAATGTAAACAGCAACAACAAAACAATTCTCTGGGCAGATAATATGGCCGACGTCTTCACATTTAAAAATGAAACATCCTGATGTTTGAGCTCCAACATCAGGATGTAAACCTCCATGACACCACGATGAGAGCACAAGACGACTACTTCAGCAAAATAAATAATAGTGCTGGTACCGTTAAGAATACACAAATATTTTGTTTACGTTTCAAATGAAATACTGGCTTTGCTCAAGAAGCATCACAGAAATGTCAGCAGCTCTCCAGACACACACACACACACACACACACACACACACACACACACACACACACAAAGACACTCAGCAGGCCACCTCCTTTGACTTTGAGTTGACTGAGTGTAGAATTGTTTTTGTTTGATGCTTCTGTACCATCCGGAGGCACTTGCCCTTCATACCTCCAGGCGCTTGTGTGTGTGTGTGTGTGTGTGTGTGTGTGTGTGTGGGGGGGTGTGGGGGGGGGTTGTGTGTTTGTTTAGACACTTGTGTGTCCCACAGGACGGACGCCACCACAGCTGTAGATGTGTTTTCCATGCTCCGAGCTCGTGGTGCTTGTTTCAGTCGGCCTGCCGGTGAAGGTCGGCCCGGCCCCGTCGGCCCGCGAGGGAGCCGTGCACTCAGCTCGTGGGTCCACGGAGGGTTCCGGTGGCTCCTCCGTGTCGTGCCCATTCCACCTGGGACTGTGTTGAGCCCACGACACCGGCATTATCCCAGGTTGCACTCCGAGGCGGCTCTCAGGACACGAGCAGAAGCAGGAGAGACGTTGACCTCGTTTTCGTTTGACCAGTACAAAAGATTTTTGTTCGTTGTTATGACGACAACGCGTGTCAGTGGGGCCGTTGCTGCTAGCTAGCTAGCTTTGGTAGCGGCAGCGACCTGACAATCACCTTGTAGCCCCGCCCTAAAGCATCCCCTCTTTATGGTCTGTTTGACTCTAAATGGACCATAATTTACTAAATGAACATCATGCTGTATTGAAGAAGACTTGAAACTAGAGATTGAGACATAAACTCATGTTTACAATGTTTACTGAGGGAATAAATCAAGAGAGAAGTAGAGTCATTTTCTATAGACTTCTATCAACCAGAGGAGTCGCCCCTGGTGGTCAGAGAGAGAATGCAAACACAAACGACTTCTATACAACCAGAGGAGTCGCCCCCTGGTGGTCAGGAGAGAGAATGCAGGTTTTATGACACTTCCACATTGGCTTCCGCTTGGCAGAACATGGTGGAATTAGCAAGCTAGCTAACTAGCCAGCTGTCCACTAGCTAGCTAGCTAGCTGGCTGGCTTGCTAATTCAAATGAAAACCAATATTCCCCTGACCCTTTATTCTTATAACATAATGACTTAATGGTTAATATTATTCCTTTTGTTTTTTTCAAATAATCAAGTTTGGACACACCTTCTCATTCAATGTGAATGAGAAGGTGTGTGTATACATATACACACACATACATACAGTATATATATACCATTTTAAATATGAGATATCTTGCAGGCAACATCTGTCAAAAATGGGCAAACGATACAGCCCTGTATCTATGATTAAAACAAATATGGCAGTCCAAACAATCCCTCCAGCCTTCACCCTCCTACGCCCTTCCAACCGGGGTTAAAGGAAAGGGACAGGCTGAGAGAGAGAGGAGAGGGATATTAAATCATACAATGGGTTGTATGTAATGATACGTTAGCATGCAGGCTCTTTGTCCTCAAACAGGAAAAATGTGCCTCTGCAGTGGAAAACTAAATAAACTACTGAAAAATGTTGGAGGTTTGTGGCTTTGCAAGTCATCAGTTGAAATGTGGCTCGGGGCCCCTCAAGGGTTATTTTACTGCTTTCAAGAAAATACAAACTAATAACTTTGGCGAGTGAGTTTTTGGCAGTAAATGAGAGTATTATTACATCTCACTCAGTAACAAAAGAACTACATGTAGAATCAATTAGGACGCAGGCCACAAATATTCATCTTTAAAACCACAAACACTTCCTGGTCTGAACGACTGATGTATAAATCGCAGCCATGAAGTTTTTGAGATATCTTTTTCCAGTTCTTCGAGGAATTTAAAGCCAACGAGAACTCCTTCGTGTTAGTTATCGATAACAGAACCATGTCTACATGATGCTGAGCATCAAGAACAAACTGTAGTACAGAAACCATGACGCCTTTACGTCTGTAGCGCAACAAAGATAAAGAAAAATCTAATTTAATGTCTGACAGAAGACTTTGCATTTAAAAAAAATGTTATTTAAATGTAAATAAAAAACAGAAAATAATTAAATAAAATCTATGTATAATTAATTAACAATATTCTCAGCTAAATTCTAATGAAATCAACTTATAAAAGATTAAATCCATGCTGAGTTCAACCTGCTGTTGCTCTCAAGCTGATTTACTCTTTTAATACACCGAATGAGTTGATAATGTTTCCCGAATTAAATTAAACGCCGTCAATTTTTATAAATGCAGATTTAAAAACGGCCCTTGGAGTCTTTTTGCTCAGCGGACACAACTTCCACATCCTAGAAGGAAGCAGGAAGTAGGCCGAGTGAAGGAAACGAGCTGTTCACTCACAACTAAGTGGGGAAAAAAAAGCTTTAAAACATGTTTTAGGAGAAAGTTACAGTTTTAAATAATGATCCGACTGAGCATCAACCAATGATTTCACGTTTGTATTCCATGTTTGCCCGAAGCAAAAGAAGTTTAATATATAGGCTTCTTATAACCTTATATTATTGTAATATTGATGGATGTGTGACCCCCAGAAAGTCCCGTTCATGGTGCTGCTTACACGAGACGGGGAGAGGGAGCCCTCTGGTGGACAAAACCATCACTCCTTTTTTATTTATCTCTTTACTGTGTTTTGTTTAATCCATATATCTGTATTATACTTTTCCATTATAATGGTGTGCTCTCGGTCCCAGAGAAGGTTGGGGCGGGGGTCTGATGCTGGGTAATGTCGGCACGTCTGTATATGTACATAAAAAAAGTTATTAAAAGAAAAATACTGAAGTTGCCCGTTAACATCGATTTTGTATAAAGAAATGAGCCAAACACAGTTTTAATCATTGCACACATATTTATGAAAAAAAGCATTTAACAGTAGACAAAAGGCTGGTTATTTGTTCAACATATATTAGGATATAGATACTATAACTACTTGGCTAAATATAAGTGGATTACAATGACACGGATTTCTGTTATTTATTTTCTTTTTACGAAAAAAATACAGAAATATGGCAAGGCACATGTTAGCATAAAAACATCGACACTGCAGTGAATAAAAGATTTGGCTCCTGGGTTTTTAGTTTTTTTTTTTCATAGTGGCTACTGTCACGTCTGTATTTAAGTTTAATATCAAAAGGCCATGTGTTTTTTAATAGGCTGTCCTTATAGCCGCTCCAGGATTCCTCTTTCAACACAGGAGAGGAGGCCATATTAAGACTTTTAGGGTTATTTTATTTACTGAAAAGCTATTTCCAAAAAACAAACAAAATAGGTTGGTTTTTTTTTTTACGTAAAAAAAAAAAAAAGGTAAAATACTGAGAGATTTCCCACAGTGCAGCAGAAATATGATAAAGCTGCCATGTTTCTTTACTCAGGTTCATCCAAACCGTTCCTTTTTTTGTAGTGTGGAAATAATAAAACACCTGCGGAGCCACGATGAAGAGCAGAAACAGGAACCAGACAGAGTAAATATGATCAGAATGCATCGTTGGACCTGTTTTTACTCAGAAATCTTACCATCTCTACAGAGATAGGTCAAGTTAAGCATTTTCCCTTGTTTCCATAGTTACGGACGTTTTGCGAGAAGGAAAAATGGACTTTCAGAGATTCCTCAGAGCCTTGAAATGCACTCGAGGATAAAACAAACTTTACAGCAAACATACTGCATCTCCTGCGGACACGGCTTCCCTTATATTAGTGCAGCTCCATAGGATTGCCTTAGAAAATATTATTTTAATACACAAGAAGGCACGGATACATTTATACGAAGACACGTTTTTTTTAAGCTGCCCACGAGGAGTGAAGGCACGAGGAACTGGATATGGTCACGATGCTATCATATAAATTAATGTTTGGGTTTATATATATATATATATATATATATATATATGTTTTAGGGTGTTCCTGTGTGGGAGCACCACATACGGGAGGTCCATCTGGGGTTGCGTCCTTTGAAGTGCTCGCCTCTGAAGGATGTAAATGAATGGGAGAAAGAAGGATGTAAGAAGTTATAATAATTTATTATCTTTACTGCTACCTGGTTTACCGGCTGTTTCATAGATAGATAGATTCATAGATTTTTTTTTTTTGGACTGAAGAGCCCCTGAAGGCACCACTGGTTTTGGTAACTGTTAAAGGAGTTCAGAGCGGACGCCCACGCATCATTCTCAGGAGTTGGGCAACTTTGTGCGTCGGAGCAACCTCTGAGATTGCTGCCTCTGGCGTCTGCTGCGACTCGGCCAGTTTGAGACTTCTTTCTTCTTCTTTCTTCTTCCTCCTTCTTCTTCTTCTTCTTCTTCTTCTTCTTGGAAATCACTGAGGACGTTGTCGAGGCGAGTGCATGGTCACAGTTCAGGGGGCGATGAACACGCGTGTGTCGGGTGACTTCTTTTGGCTCCAGACTTCCAGTTTGTGTTTAGTTCCGTTGCTGAATATAGTGAGATGCGTCTCAAAGCGACCCGCGGAGTCGGGGTCTGTATTAGCAGCTATGCTTATTTTCAGTTTAAAGAAAAGTAAAAAAAAAAAAAATAAAAAAAAAAAAATGTCACTGAAAGTGAAAATTAAATCAAAATTGAAAAGACGTTTGCGGGTTCTTTTTCTCTCCACTGAAGCACATTCATACCGGGGGATGAACACGCGTGTGACCTGCGGAGGCATCGCGCGCATTTGAGAGGTTTTATTTTTTTTCGCGAGCCGAAGCGAAAAACAAACGCCGCCGGCTCGATTACGGATTGTATTTACAAGTTTCATTTAAAAACATACGGTTTAATTTCCATCTGTAATAACTTTAACTTGACGTTTCAGGTAGTGATCACTTTGTGAGTGATTTATTCTCACTGCTTTTTTTTCTTTTTTTCTTTTTTTAACATTCTTTGACATCTTTTAGAAAGATCATCATCGAAGTTTAGAATAATTATATTTATAAAAAAAAAAAAGAAAAGAAAACAACATTAAAAACAGCATGTTCTGTTTTTTCTTTCTTATAGTATTTTTAGGTGTTTATAATTGGGAGATGAATGAGTGTCCCTGGCTGAAAACAAGGACGTGACAACACCTGGTTTCCCTCATAAAAACCTATTTCTTTGGCTATTTGGATTTACTTGACCAATCCTCCTAGCTGGCTCAAGCTCCATCCTGTGGCTTTATACTTATACTTTATACTTCATTGTTACTATCGCGTATCTTCACTCAAAACTGACGAGCGCAGCTTTTTCAACATCACAGACTGGACAGAGTATAAATGGTACAGAAGGATATAAAAACGTGGGTAAGCAAGAGAGTCTGTGGATAAGCGCTGATACAGGCCAACTTTTGTCCTTCTCCGGGATTATTTTAGTAGCAGCGGAAACACGTCGACTTCTACTCCGTCAGGTACAACATGGCTACGTCCCGGGGAGGAGCGGCAAAAATCCCATTGAGGTCAGCGGAGAGTCTTTCATCCTGCTGAGGAGAGAGAGGACACAAGGTCAGGGGGGGGGGGGGTTGTTGGGTTTGTTGCAAAATTGTGTCATTAAAAATCCAAAATGTTGTTAACAACTAGTGATAATTGAGACATAAAAATTAAATTAAAGAGTTATAAGTGCTTTATGCAGCACACAAAAAATGACATTTGCCTCCACTGTTTAGTAGTGATTTGGATGAACAGACCCTTTTAGATTTTAACTGAAGAATCTTACATTACCTTTAACATTTAAAAACGTACACACATATATATATATATATAAACATTTTATTTCTGTCCCTTTATTATATTAAATTAGTGGTGAAAACAATTAGTCGTGGAACTGTTGACAGAGCAATAGAATATTATATTTTATTCCAGCGTCTAAAAAGTGGGCAATGTGCCACGTTGCTTTGTTTCGTGTCACGATGAAATTGCAACTTTAATTAGTCACGTTGGGTTCTTGTAAAAGGCATTTGTTACGATATTCTTATGTTGTATAGACGAAGCAATTGGTTAAATCATCAATCTAAAGAAATAGCACATGACACTACATTTGATTCTTGTGTGAAGATCATGATTGCTCTCCTGAGGTCCTTGTTGGTTACCTGAGTCTGTCGGTGGCTTTCCAGGTAGTGCTGAAGGTTGTTGGGACTGATGTTGGTCTCCTCCTGGTTGATGGCGGAGGTTCCCACCACAGACTCACCGTGGCCCCACTGGAAGTAGCAGGAACCCTGAGGGGGACTCTGATCCAGGGACGCGTCGGCCCCCCTCAGGCCCGAGGAGCCAGAGAGAGCCAGGACGTCGCCCCCTGCTGGACTGGCGGAAAAGTGCTGGTCGAACATGCAGCTGCTGTGAGCGGCTGCCTGGCCGCACGACAGCCCCCCGTGCTGAGCGTGCTGAGCGTGCTGAGCATGCTGAGCGTGTTGGTTCAGTCCGGCGACCCCGCTCGGCCAGAGGCCGGCGCGTGGGACCGCTTGGTCCCCGGGGGTGTTGCCGTGGCGCGCCGGCATCGGCTCGCGTCCGTTCTGCACGATGCCGGCGTGAGGCGGCTTCTGCTGCTGGCTCTGAGGCCACTGCTGGACCTGCTGGCTGTGCGCTTCAAACGGGGCGCTTCCCTGAAGACACGCGGGGGCGAAGGGAGCGGGAATATTCGGCGTGCTGATAGAATTGAAGGCTTTGCAGGGAATCAGGGGGGGCAGGACGTCCATTGCAATGTTTGGTTGGCGAGCAGAGCTCTGCAGAAACGATCCGTTTGATGCGACTGCGTGAGCCGGCAAACCGTTCTGAGGACACCGCAGAAGCTGGCCGGACTGCGCCTGAGCGGTGATCCCCGGGGGGCGGCCCATGTGGCCGTTCGGCGCCCGGCCGCAGGACGGGAAATGGGCCGAGGCGGCGGGGACGGTGAGCTCCGGGAGCTCGATCGACGGGCTGAAAATGTCCCGCAGCTGCAGCTGCTGAACAGCTGTTGGCTCAGCCGGGGGGAGCAGCGGGCCGAGGTGGGAGAGTTTCTGGCTGAATATCTGAGCGGACTCTGCGATCGGCGGGCCGTTCATCGCCTCCTGCTGGCGAGCGTAGAGACCGTTCATCGGGGAGAAAGTGCGATCGGGGCTCGGCGCCTCAAACAACCCGGGCTCGCCGAGTCCGACCCGGCCGAAGGGGTCCTGCCGGTGGTTGTTGGCCGCGGTGAGGCAGCTGGGAGGGCTGGCGTCCAGACAGTCGTCTCCCTTCTCTTTGAACAACACGGTGTCGATGAAGTCGAAGATGTCGTTGGTGAGGACGCCGTCCAGATCCGACTTGACGTTGCTCTGCTGCTCTCCGTCCTGACTCAACCTCTTGAGGGTGTTCTCCCACTCCATCAGCTCCGCGTCGCTGACGTCCAGATTCTGCAAGGCCTCGCAAAAGTTGCCGTCTTGCGCCATCTTCTCCAGGTTGTCGATCACGGCCATCACCGACTGCTTGGCCTCCTCCTTCACGACGACGGCGGCGCCCGCGTCCCCGCTGCTCTGCCACGGGTCGCTGGCCACGCTGACCAGCGCCTGGCTGTCCACGAACACCTGGTCCACGGGCAAAGGGGCGTCCGGCGTCTGCATGTAGACCGATTGATCCTGACTCAGGAAGCAGTCCAGCAGAGAGCCGGGGGTCACGTCCTTCTTCATGTCCTCCACGTTGGTGAACATCTTGTTGAACTGAAACTGCGCGACGTCCACGGCGGGGCCGGTGTTGTAGAGGACGCCCTCGCCCGTGGTGAAGCTGAAGGGAAGCTGCAGCCTCCTCTGGCGCAGGTACTCCTCGCCCTCGGCGTTGCTGAAACAGAAGGAACGGCACACGTCACCTTACCGACGGGAGGTCAGAGACGTGTTTAGAAACCTGGAGCGTCGTCCTAATTTCATCATTTCCGTGAGCAATCGAGACACTTTTAGTTCAGTTATTAAGGATCAAACACTCACACTAAAGCTCTCTGGTAGGCGATGATGAATTCAGGTCTTCCTCCTTTGTAGATCAGCTTGGCGTTGGACTTCACCCACACCCAGCCGCCCGACTTGGTCAGGAGCCTGAACACCGTCAGACCGCTCTCTCCTGTTTTAATCACTGTGACAGAGAGAACACACACGAAGAGGATTTCACCCACCGGCCCGGGAATCTTTTTAAATAACTAAAACACATCTTTGATCCATGTTGTTCACAACCAAACACTTAGTAGAAAGTAGAAAATAACAACAATAAACAACTTACAAATATTGATCATTTGTAAATACCAGTGAATTCTTTCCGTGGACTTAAAATAATTGGATTTAATGCAACTTTTAATTTTTTTTATTCTTTTCTTGAATCTCTTATTTTTTTTCGTTGAGTGGGCTCGTACAAGTTTGCCACAAAAGATTCAACATGCCTGACTAATAATAAATAAATAAATAGAAAATGACCAGCGTAAACACAATGAATGCCACCGGCGTGTAAAAAACGCTCATTAACATAATTAACGCCTCAATGACACCATATAAGGCCACGCCTCCTGCCACAGGTGTCGTTTTGTTCATATTGATCCTGCAGTGTTTTACGCAATAGCATCAGTAGCCAGTTTAAAGTATTGGTGACATAGTTCGGCTATATGAATACATATAGAATTATTATCAAAATAATTGTGAAGTGTAATCTGCATCGGGTTTTCTTCCTCAAAACCCTGCAAAGTAATGAAATGTACAACTCCCACGGACTCCCACGACAATGTGTTCACACACAAGAGAATATTCATAGTGCCAATAATTGGTGAACGTGGCAAGTTCTCCTGAAATACCCGTAAAAGCCACGTACGAAGGAATCTGTCCGTACCAGTGGTTCTTGCACGAGGCTTTGCCCTCAAAAAACTGCCAACACAAAAAGCCAAGTGGCCCGGCCCCAAAAAACTTCCAGGCCTGGTTGTGATAGTTACAACCTGCCTGTTATGGTTTATAGACGTACTATTCTCTGTGCTTTACCAGAAGTAGAACTAAAAATACATTTTCCTTGAGGATAGCGTTAGAAAAAAAATCTAAATTTCCCCCTCAGATGTTTCTTGACTACAAGCAGAGATTCGGTCGCCGTGGAAACGCTTGAGGGGTTAACTCAAAGCTTTAGGATGAATTAAAGGGGGGCCACGAACAACCACAGCAAAATGACACGTTAATCTGGGAAGTGTAGAGATATTGCCCTCTGGATGTAAAGTGTGGTCTCAGTTTGGGTCACATATCAACAACATGCAAATCCAGGAACTTGGTTTCCTTTTTTCCTTTTAATTATTTTATGGTCTTCACACTGGAAACAAGATATTCTGACATTTTGTATCAAGTAAAACAATGTGGCGAAAAACCCTAAAGTGCCCCAATAAGTAGCTTTGCTTCTTTACTTTGTTTTCTTTTTGGGATTAGCTCCCTCATGTTTGTTTGATTACCTCTTGTCCGTCAAACGCCAAATAATATTCATATTTAATGTCAAGGCCAAGTCAAAATCGCCAACGTACTGCGGATGTGGTTGTCGGCGCAGTGCATCATGTCGGCCGCGTGGATGAATTGGTAGCCGGAGCCCTTCATACACAGTTCGATCTCCGAGTAGCCCAGAATGATCTTCCCCCTGGAGGCATACCAAAGAGGAACAACAGGAAGTCGGTTAAACCAGGAATTATATTTCGCTTGGGTTTTGCGAATAAATACATTTGAAAAGAAGACAGACTGGAGGACTGTGTGGTACCTGCTGTCGACGCCCAGCGGTGTGAAGTCCAGCTTGTGCTTGGTTTGAAAGAGGAGCATTTTGGCTCTGATCTCCACGATGGTGGGGGGCTGGACGGGCACGGCGATGGAGAAGAGAGCCAGCTGAGGCTTGTTAGAGTTCCCGTTGGTGACCCTCTGGCCGTGGAGGTACTTCAGTCGCCCCTGGAACTTCAGAGCCTGGTTTGGGGGGGAAGAGGAGGAGAAGTTACTCGTGAGGCCTCTTCATCTCATCTCTGTCTCGACCAATACGACAAGCACATGCTACGCTCCGGGCTCGGAGACTCGCAGCGCGTGAATGGAAAGAAATATCTGTGGATTGGAGATCTTATGCATCAAACTAATTGTTAAGCTACAAGAGGCTGTGCCTGATACTGTTACACCATTTGGTAACTGGATCGGTAGAAAAGATGGACGCTTTCAGGTGTGTAGCTATGACCCTTCATCTGTGTTCTTTGTGTTTATATATCGTGAATACATCATTCATGTAATAGGTTAGGGTTGTTACTTGTTACCCCCAAAGAACTAGCATGTCAACAGGTTGACAAGACAAAGAAGTGTGTTGTGTTGGATTCCTGAGATGGATTGATTCTAGAAGACCTGCATGAGATGTTGTTTAAGAGATGAGTTTTTTCTAATTTGCCCAAAGGTTGTTGAGCCGCATCGCACCTTATTTTTCTTCTGACAACAGAACTAGAAGCTCACTACTCACGAGGAAGCCGGAGGAGTTGTCCAGGAGGCAGCGGAAGCGACACACGAAGCTCCTCTCCAGGAAGGACGAGTTCTCCGGGGGAAGCTGCTCGGGGTTGTACGCCAACGCGCCGCCGCCCCTCTGCGAGCCTGAGAACGACAGGTGGAGGTTAAACATCGTCCGCCCCCCCCCCCCCGACCCCGAAAACCACTCGAGACCGAGCCCTTCTCATTGTCCTCCTTACCGTCTCCGCCCGCGGCAGCAGACGGCGGGTTGAGAGCAAAGTGAAGCTGCTGTCGGAACAAGGACCGGTCGTCGGTGTGGATGAGCTCAAACACGCTCTGGTGGACCACGTCCGACTGTCGGAGGAGAGAACGACACACCTCCGTCAACCACTCGGCTCATTGAGACACGGCGGGTACACACACCTCATCATATGGGTTACATAACTTCATCTCACCTGATGGAAGCCCAGGTAGTCCTTCACTGTGGAGGACACGTAGAACACCGATCCGTCTGACGTGACCACGACCACAAACCCGTTCAGCGCCTGCACGGGGAACAGAGGTTTGTTATCGTACATGCATGTGTGGTATGTCACGCACGCACGCGCACGCACGCACACATGGCAACTGTAACAACAAGCAGATACACACTTTTACACACTCATTTTTGCTTTTTACTTTCAATTCATTGGAAAATAGTTTTGTGCATTTTCAGGGAAAATGACCACACTAATTAAAAACATGAATGAGATTCTAATCTTTGGATACATATTGTTATTGCACGTTGTCATTTTCCACAGAAATAGCAGTGGGTGGGGGAAGTTTTTCATGCATCATTAAGTTCTTTTCCCAGTAAACGGGGTCCTCCGGTGTCAATGACAGAACATGCATCCAGTAACTACAGAAACTACAGATCTATATGCTATAAAGTATTTTAACAGTCAAAAATAACTACGGATTAAATCTCATTCTGCCAAAAATAAAAAAACAACAACTTTTAAACCCTGCTGCCGGCTCATAATCTCAAAACAAGACCAACAGCTGCCGATCCTCAAAGGCCCTTTGTGTTTCTCAATCACGGCCCGCTGCGGTCCAGTGGCAGAACAAAGTGTGACGCTGTGGCTGACAGGTGAGCGTCGGTAAACAGGGCGCGGGCCCTCCACACAGCGCGGTTTTGTTAGGAGCCACGGAGCGTTGCCGAGCTTTTGGCAAGAGGCACCAAGGCACCTGTCAAAACTTCCTCCGGTGCGGACGGGCCTGGATTAGCTCCACACAACGCCACTGGCGTGCAAATAAACAAAGTCAGACCGGGTCATTGGTGCACCTGCGAGCCTCGAGACCTTCACCTATCAATCGGGCCGCGGGACTTCTCTTTTCTCCCACGTTCAGCAGTAACATTCAATGCAACGGTTTAAAAGGTGTGTTTACACTGATATCTATTGTGTGTGTGTCTCTTTGCCTCTCAGACTGAGACAGTTGTGGGTAGACGTCATCTGACCCGGCTCCTTCTGACCCGGCTCCTCCTGACCCAGCTCCTCCTGACCCAGCTCCTCCTGACCCAGCTCCTCCTGACCCGGCTCCCCCTGACCCCCGTTTAAAAGGGTCAGCTGTGAAGAACAGGCCTCTTCTTTCAGGGATGGAGAACTCCTCTTTTGCTTTCTGCATTTAGTTTATGCAACTACTACAGGAGGAAGAGTAATCAAAACCAGGAGGAAGTAAGAGACGGCGTGCACAGGTAGTGAGTTTAAGCGTGTTGGGGATAGAAACCTTATTTTGGCTCTTCATTTTATTTAAATGTGTTTAACACTATTTGTATCTGATGCAATTTGGTGTAATATTGTAGTGTGAGTGTGTGTGTGTGTGTGTGTGTGTGTGTGTGTGTGTGTGTGTGTGTGTGTGTGTGTGTGTGTGTGTGTGTGGAACCCGGTCCTCCTGCAGGAGAGGCTCGCAGCGAGCGTCATCCGACTGGACTCTCGGGATTGGCTCTCTGCGTCAGGAGGGTGTGACTCCGAACACGGAGAAGGATCCGGTTTCCACAGTATTAAAATAAACCTGGGCCCTTGGGGTCTCACCTGGAGCAGAAGGTCCCCCTCGGAGAAGCCATGGGTGTCCACGTTGTCCACGTTGTTCCCGTTCACTCCGGAGAACATCAGGCTGCTACTGGAATTAATCGTCGCTGCAAAGAAAGGAGACAACATGGATGTGAGCAGGAGTTAAAGCCTCGGGTGGGGGCAAAAAGAAAATGTTTTATTTGTATATTTTGGCCATCCTTTGCATCAGCAATACTGTAGTTGGTGATATATATATATATATATATATATATATATATATATATTCCCACCAAGTTACTGTAATTGGTAATACATTTAAGATTCCCTTTCCCTTGGTCTTAATGTTATTTTAGAGAATACTGTGACACAGGTTTGTTTGTCCTCTCCTCTCGCCGCCCTGCGTCCTGACCTTTAGATGAGACATGTGAACATGGAGCGAGTCCTGCACCATTTCACTGAAAATCATTCCAATATTATTTTTTCACAGTCATTTTTTCAGGTCGGGGAAAAAGGCCAACTCGCAGTTTAGCCTTTATCATTATTATAATAATGAAATTATCGTGATGAAATGTCAAGTCAGATGGCTGGCAGGGCACTGCAGCTCATTTCTACAACTCTATTAAAAGCTGCTGGTTTAAAAGGAATATAATAAATCCCTTTAATAAAGTAGAGCGCTATAATTACATTCAGACAGCACTAAAGTAGCGCACTAAACGTGAATGTCTGAAATGTGGATTTATAGCAATTCCACTGAAATAAATGATATGTTATGGCTTTATTTAAGTTCGGGATGTTCCGTCTGACAGCTACAAACCAGCGAGCACGCGAGCCGGTTTGTAATAAACGGCAGCAGTCTGGGTTCAAGATGTCACGAAGCGCAGAGAATGGTTCTTTTATACGGTTTACTTTGGAAAATATCACATGGAAGCTGCGTCAAAAACCTGCATCTTGCCTGGAGACACAGTCCGTAACTCTCCAGAGAGAGAGAGATAGAGATATATATATAAATATATATATATATATATAGCGTGCCTGGGAACCTGACTTGCTTCATATGCCTCGGCATGTTCGAGGCCAACGGGCCGGAGGCACACGACGAGGCCACCAGAGGTCACACGCGCGTGACCCCCGGCCTCCACCTGAGCCCTGTCAGAGCCCCAGGGGGCGACTGAGAGAGACACTGAAGTAACAGGACGTGATTGGCATTTAATCCGAGAAGGTTTAGACAAACCGTTTCCAGGTAAGGGACGAGGAAAAGCTTGGCGTGGCCTTCTGTTTTCGTTTCCACAATCGAGGAGACGAGTGAGGCGCGTCTCGCTGCGAGCGGAGTTTAGACAGCGCCGCTGTTTGTCTTGGCCTCGGCCCGGCCGAGTGACTCAGCCGCCGCTGAAAGCCGCCTCAGCGCTCGTCATTGTTCTCGGGTTCGGGCCCCACCATGTCGTGTCATGTTCAAAACGCTCCTCGGAATGCACGAGAGCGAGGCTATTGTTCTGAGGGATGTTGACATGGGAATCGGGTTGTTTTCTTTGCACCTTTATGGTAGAACGTGCTTCACGCTCGGATACGATGCAAGGAAATATGCGGAAATATAAGTTATCTGTGGCGAGGTGCTCGGTGGAATAAGTGGGGATCGGGATGAAGGCCATGTGATCCTGTAGTAGGAATCACAATTTATGTTTGACATGTTTTCCCTTTGTTGTCGTTTGGCTTTTGTTTTACTCCTGGATTTATGCACTAGAGTCTGCCTCCATAATAAAAAAAGATCAAAGCTTCAAACTCTACTTTGTCAGTGGTTATCAAAAGCCTGGAAAAAAACCTGAAATTATCCTGAGTTATTTTGACTTTAAAAAGGGTAAACTTCATAAATATATGAGTGTAAGATCACGAGTGTGCAGCAGCGGCGGAAAAAAAGAAAAGAAAAGAAAAGAAAGCTATCTGGCTCGAGTCGCGCCAGAAGACAGGTTTTCTCATTGCTGGAGAACTGATCTGGCAGCCTGCATATCTGCACGAACACACACACACACACACACACACACACACACACACACACACACACACACACACACACACACACACACACACACACACACACACACACACACCTCTTGAGTCTGCCCCAGGGGGAGGGGGAGGGAGGGGGGTTTGTAAGCAATAGCCGACAAGAGCGCTTCCCTTATCTGGACCGCCACTACAGGAAAACCCCAGGATACGGCCTCTCCCAACCCGTCCGTCCAGTCCTGTCACGCAACTTCTTTTTAAGGAGGACGAGGGGTCCCTGAACGCCTCAGACGCATAAACGCCCCGCCACCTTTCAGCGGGAACTCACACAGCGTCTGCACAAACACACCCAGACCTGCATAGCCCGACACACACACACACACACACACACGGCCACCGTCGGCACAGACACGCACACACACACACACACACACACACACACACACACACACACACACACACACACACACACACACACACACACACACACACACAAACACACACACACACACACACAATCATTAGTGCTCCGGCCAAACGCAGACCATGCCACTTCCAAATCCAATTTCTTTCCTCTCTCCGATGATTGCGTGCGTGAGTGGGCCCCTTTAACGGCCTCCATGTTTGCTTTTATTCTCGTGGTTCTTCCCCAGTGGTTCTTCATGTTCACTGACGGTTCTCCATGCAGCTGCAGGCGACGTGTGTTTAAGAACACACACACACACACACACACACACACAGGTTATTACTCACATGCAACTTTATACTTAAATATGTAAAGTACGCAGCATCATGTAAATGATGTGCTAATTTTCATACTTTTTCAGAACAGACATCTGAATGTTGAATGAAGCCAGGTTAAAAAAAAAAGTATTGTTTCATGTTGATGTATTACAGAGGGAATTTTGGATCTCTTTTTGATCACTCCATGAATCAGAAAATACTGCCAATAGCCGTAAAAAACAAATCCCTCTCCATGTTTTTAGTAATAAAATGTTGCATAAATCAGGCTCTGAATGCTATGTGAACAAACCCCTCTGTAGAAAGCTCCAGAATATCTTTCAGAAGTAAAGAGTAAAGTTTGGTGGATGTCAGAGCTACTGAAGTGGAGATTTCTGGATCAGAGTCTGAGAACAAACTCATTTAGAGAAAACGGCCTTTAAAGAGATGTTTAGTTAAATTACAGACATGAAGAAGACTCTACAGGTGAAGAGGGTCAAAACATTAATGAGTAGATATCACCATGAAACTTCACCAGTTCGTTACTGACATTAAGATGATTATTTATTATATTACAAGTTTTCTGAAATGTTATGTTTAAATATGCAAATGAGGCACTATTTAATGGTAATTATTGGTGAATTTAGGAGAAATCTACAGACGCAAACAGAGAAAAGTAGTAAAATAAACACTTGAATGTGTATTTTGCATGTTTTCCTTGCACTTGTGTGAAAGAAAACACGTCATGGAAGCAAAATAACCCAAAACCTCAGTTGACCAGCGCATGAAAAACAATGTTTTTTTGCCTGTAGTGTCTCAACTTAATGATACTTGGCCAGAGCTTGACCAGAAGTTGGAAAGACATTCCTGGAAGTTTGTGGGAGGCAGTGAAAAAAAAATAAAAAGATTCCCACTAACATCAAACATGCACACAGTCTTCACAGAGCAGGAAAGGGCTGTTTACATAACGTATTCGATTCTGTTTGATTGAGATCATTTAATGGTATTCATGTGCGAAAAGACAGTGAAGCCAGATTTCTTCTCCTCCTCCGTCGAGCTGCTGCGGTGGTCTCGCTGCCGGCAGCTCGACAACTCATTTAGGATTTCCTGCATCTCTGCAGCACTAAATCGATAATTGTAGCATAAATTAAAAAGGATTAGCAGATCAACAATTTTTTTTTGACATGCACGAATCGTTTTAAGTTATCTATCACGCGAAAAAAAATGAGAAACATTCTCTTTGTTTTCTAGAAAGAGAAAACAGGTCTCAGCGGTGGGATTTAAATCCTGCAACACACACGAACCACTTTGACAGCAGTGAGTCTCGTCTTTGATATCTGATAACTAACATTGCGAAATTCCCGACGTATGGCTCCTGGCTAAAAACAGCCCCGTGCCGTATTAAACAGTCATGAGACGCTCTCGTACCAAAACATTTCACAGATGCCCTAAAAGCTTCCTTCCAATACGTTCAAAAGGTGTAATACGACACCAAGAGAGGTCACTTCCCAGCATCAAAACTGCAGCTTCCTGTTTGAGAGAGCGAGCCATTATAGGATTGGTTAAGTGCAGGGCCTGCCTTTGATGCGAGATTCACTCCGGGCAAACATCCCTGTCACTCAGGGAGCGAGGCGGCCTTTAAGAAGGGATCTGACATCTTTTCATCGCGGGGTAATTAAGTGAGATCTGAAAGAACCGCGAGGAGCCGAGGAGGAATAACGCCAACGAGTCCGACTGCTCAGGGAAACAAGTTAAAGCAGAAGGAAACAAGTCAGAGTGTAAAGTAGCGACGGTGAAGCCTGAAGCAATGAATACTGAGAGTCAAACACAAAGACGACCGGCTTAAGTCACAGATTCTGGACAGCGATCAACTGTAAACAACGAATGATACAACTAAAATGCTCTGAGTCGAACTAAAAGAAGAGAACAGCTATGCACACGGGGTCGACTTGAAAGTGTTCGCATGTGTTTTGGAGTTGGGACACGGTTGAGACTGCGGAGAGAGAAAAAGGGGAAATGTTGTCACGGGTTGGAAGTCTGCCAGAGCCGGAGAGAGTATAAAGCATGCCGGCGATGCATAGGGGAATATTATCTTGATTTGAAAACATTTAGTTCCAGCAGATCCTGTACAGAGATCGCTGTTCTCACGCGGATGTGCAGGAAAGGGCGGCGCTACCGACGGCGAGCAGCCAATGAGCCGGGTCGCAGTCCGCAGGTTCGACCTCCCATTAGCCCTTTGATTAATGTCCCTGTTTACAGCGACGACTTGAGGGGAAGGAAACAGCCTCGACTTTTTCATGAGCAGACAAGAATGTCATCCATGTCAAGGGGAAAGAGGGAAAGAGCAGCTTTGGATGGAAAACAGACTTATTATTGCTATGGATATATTTTGTCTTTTTTTTTAAAAAAGAAACCAAAAAACAGGAATTTATATTGTAAATTGTTAAAACTAAAAATTGTGGGGTGTACGGTAAAAAGGTGCAATGTGTAAGATCCAGCCAGAATTTGAAACATTCAAACTTACGGTCACAATGAGCAGACATTATGATCAGAAGGTGAAGCGGGTACAGCGTTGACTTCACAGAGAGATCTACTGAAACCTGCTCACCGCGGCACGTCCTGTCTTGTAATACCACGTGTGCCTCTAGAGGCGATAGAGAGTCCCTGTAGCGTGCAGTCTGTCCTCAGAAGAAGAAGAAGAAGAAGAAGAAGAAGAAGAAGAAGAAGAAGAGCTTCCTTTCGTGTACGTTTTGATCGTTTTGTTTATTGGAATGAATTCAAAGTGGCAGAAATGAGAAAGTCATATTTCTGGATTTAATCCAATAAACAAACATAAACGGACTATACGCTCAGCAAACGCAGTTCATAAAGATTAGAAGAGAGCAGCGATAACTTTGACCGACTCTCAGGTTTCAGCAGTTTGCGTTATTCTTTCCCGGCTGTTAAGTTTTTTTTATTATTATTATATTTTCACAACAGATTCATGTTTATTTAGATTGTGTGGACGCAGTAGTTGAGGTGAAATGCTGCCCCCTAATGGTTGGGGGAAGGTGGCCTCTCCTTACACATTGGCCCTTTTGCACAGGGCCATGAGAAGGTTCGTGCCCACACACAGAGGTGGTGATAAAAACAGTCTGATTATGAACTCTTCAGGACACAATGTGTTCTGCTGGTGGCGGTGGGGGTCTCTGGGCGTGCATCCGTCTTTCTAATCAACACACACACGAAGCTCCCGCTCGAAAAAGTAATGTCATTGGTTTCAGGACTCGGCGCGGACAAGAAAAGAAAGCAAACTTCAGGTCGCCGCGATGGGCGTGCCTCCGATACCACGTCGCTGGGAGGATTCTTATCAGCCTGCAGGCGCTCATCAAAGCTCCCGGAGGGGAGGAGGCCTCCAACAACAGCTCGGGGAAGAAATACCAACTCTGCCTCCGACAAGATGTCTGAGTTCAGCCGGCAGAGAGCGACTTCTCGGAAATATATGCAAATTACAATCAACACTAAAAGCTCATTTACACTCCTGGATAAAAATATTTATGTTATGAAATTCCTTCCGAAACCCTGATTGTAATCAAGGGCCTTAGAAATATGAACTAATGCGTCTTCTGCGTTTCTGATCCACCCCCCCCCCCCAAAACCAAACTTTGAGTGGAGAAGACAGCTGATTTAGTTTCGGCCCATAAACAAACACGAGCTCTTCTGGAAGACTCTAAATGTCACAGAGAGCCTCGGTGGGCGAGCTCGTCTCCGGGGCCAACAGCACAAAGCCAGGAGAAGAAAAACAAAAAGCTTTTGGTACGAAGAGAGATGTAGCGCTGTGGTTTTTAAAAAGCTGGAGAGACGGAGAACAAACCTTCCAGAGAATGGAAATTTTGGGGGTTGTGGAGGGGGGAGGGGGAGGGGAAGAGAGAGGGGGAGGGGGGTTTGAAAAATGAAAACATGATTAAATCTGTCTCCCGGCGGTTGCTTGCATTCTCACGATATACTGAAAGGCGAGTCAGGAATCAAGAGGCACCAGGCGACGTCTGTCACCCCGGTGAGACGTCCGGCTCTCACACGTTACGATGCTTTGTGAGTAGACAGGTGAACCGAAGTGCACGCTTCAGTAAAAACACAATTCTTTGGGATTCTATAACAAACGACACCGGGCTTCAGACATCCTCTCCTGCGAGCTGCACGACGTCGGCCAAGACCTACGAAATATCGCCCGTACCATTTTTTTATTCCTCCTGTTCCACTTGTGTCATGCGGATGGGTTTGTGTGTGTCCACGGTTCAGATATCCCAAATACAAAATTACATCAAATTATAGCACATGATACGGGGGTTACCACATCAACTGTGATTGCTAACAGGCCCTGGATGTTTTCAATGGAACTTGGAGAGCAAATCCAACATTTTTCAGCAGCAGCGAGCCACAAGCCTTTCAAAAATATCCAGCGCTGCCTCATAAAGTCACGCTATGAGGCCGAACAGTCCAGTTTTCTTGAAGAAGAAGGAGGAGAAAAAAGAAAAAGAAAAAAGGTCTGCCATTTAAGGCAGTCATAAATAGCTCGCTTCATTATCAGGTCTTTAAAATCTCACTCGCATCCCCTGAAATTGCTTATGTTTGTTCTTTTCTCTTAAGCCTTTTCTTTTTACCTAACGATTTACGAGATCATTATCTTAACTTCCAGGCATGTCCCCGCTTGAACAGCCATGCCGGGCTCGGGTTTGGACTGGGATAACCCCCAGAGAGGCAACCACGGTGATCTCGTTCAGACGCACGGCGAAGCGTCTGCATTCGGGGACACGTCCTTCAAATTCTGAACCGGCGACGAGGCAAGTTCATGCATCGATCCGATAAACACGTTATCGTATTATTACCGCGACGCAGGAACGACAACGCGTGTCCCTCGCTGCCCGATCTATACGGCCTGCCTGATCGCTACTGAGCATGTGCAAACTAGTGTGACACACCCGCAGTTAAACATTCCCGTGCACCCTATTTCCTCAGCACAGTCCTGCTAGCTAAACAACGCAGCTAACAGCTAACGTGTGCAGGTTGCATTGAGTCACATGATGACGGGTTCAAGCTCTATTCAGTGGAAATAAGATAAAAACGCTATCATGAGTTCAAGTGTTATCTTTGGGTGGGAAACCTAAATGAACACAGATGTCCTCGACTCACATTCTGGCAGGAGGAGAGCGAACAAGATCATTTTTTATTAATTTTTTTTACTTTTGAAGAGCAGCAACAGATCTGTGCACGTGTTTACAGGCACATGACTTAGTACCCAGACTTTGGTTTGGTTCTGCTTTGCAGGTTTCTTTTTCTTTTTTTTATATATTATATATATATATAAATAGTTTTCACCCAGTTTTCGCAACAAAACCAGGGAGACTGTCTTCAGTCTGACTTCCGGGTCTAGTTTCAGCATAAAAAGAGAAGCACTGATCAACGTGCAGTGAGCTGTTACTCGTGCTTACAGTGCACTTTCTGTGAGATAACAATTAGAATGCACTCTGTTATGGAACAAATGGTGCATCCCATATCTTGGCACATGCATGTATCTGACCCTTTGCACCACCACCAGCAGATAAGATTTACCACATGCCACCATTCACCACTTGTTTAAATGGACCTCAGTACTCAGCACTAAGAGGCCTAATATGCTTTTAGAGCGCTCACTAATCATTTCTGCGGCAGACTTCATATTTCTTCACCAACAAGGGGCCGACTGTAGTCTGAAAACAAAACGAGGATTCTTCTAAAAAAAACTTTTTAAAGCTTATTTACACTAGATTCATATCATCAGATGACCTCTGTGTTAATATGCTGATGTCACAAGAGGAGCTGCAACAAAGTCACAACAGTCCTGCAAGAAAACGCTGATCGAGTGTCTGAGAAACCAGACGCCCGACACCCTGGTCGGAAAAAATAAACAGTCGGTAACCCGATTCACTGAAGACGACATCAGAGCTGTTTGAGGACGTGTGACATACACGATGCTGCAACCCAATATCCCCCCAATAATTAACCACAGCTTTTTATTTTTGTGGCTCACACACACACACACACACACACACACACACACACACACACACACACACACACACACACACACACACACACACACACACACACACACACACAGACAGCTGGCGTGTCTGCAGGCCGTCTGTAAGAACGTGTTTGACGCCTGTAAAAGCGTTCAGGGGCTTTTTCCGTTTTAATCCACACCCCGATGCGGCTTTCACGCGGGGGAGACGGGCATCTAACGCATGTCGGACCCGTTCATGTGGGACGACCGTCGCGGGTTAATCTGTGATTGATGCCGCGAGCGGAGGCTCCAGTGTGCAGTGGAGTTACCTCGCTGCAATTTACTGCTGAACCATAGAATTATGCACAATTACAAGGCAAGTTTTCTTTCTCTTGTTCTTCTTTCTCACCCACACATGGACTCTGTCTCCCTCTCACTTTCTTCAAAGCCGGATCGGATATCGGTGAATATGTCGTATATCTATCGATCCACAGGGGGGTGAAGTTCCTCCCCCTTCCCGTGTCCCCGTGGGACCCACCGTGAAGAAGATCTCACAGAAAAGGGGGCGGGACTTTTGCCTCCATTCAATTCAACATTTACTAATTCTGTGTTTCACTGTATATACATTATATACTGTAATTTTAATTAATTGAAGTTTTGACCAATGTGTTGCTAGCACTGGTATCAGAGTGGTACTCTGTATCAGCCTAAACCCAAAGCCCAGGTATCATTCCAGGACCCATGGGTGCATCCCTGTCAAAGTTTAAAATGACTTTAAAACATCATCATCGTTGACTGAACGAATAAAACTGGCCACCATAGACCAGACGGGCTTTCAACTTTGAACCCAGGTCACGAGGAGTGTTGACCCAGATTTGACCCACATCGTTTGTCAGTAATCAGAGGGAACCTTCGCGTGCACATCGTAATGCAACAAAAGGGGGGCGCCATCCATTTCCACAAAAGTCACACGAGACAGATTGAGGACAGAATGTTAAAAACTAAAAGCAGCAGAAGCCGGCGCGCCCCGTCTTTTTAACGGCTACACCGGATCCGACATTCTCGCTTCGTAACGCCTCCTTCCTGGTGGAAACAGCAACGTCCTGTCGGAGCCGAGATCATTTTTATTAGACTTGACGAACTGCGCAGTCGACAGTGCTCAAAGGGAAAGGGCCACATGACTCCGTTTAAGCTTTCACACGGTGAATGTAAACATACCAAAGATGTTCTGTTAATGACACGCTTCAAACTCGTCTCCTCTGTTGTTTTCTCAGTTTCTAGACGCTCTGGAGGCTGCGACACACTTCCTGTTCTTCCAGCTAACAGCGATTTACTCCCATTTCTCCTCTCAGGAAACAATGAATATCTTGAAGTGGGGGGACAATAGGCACTGAAACATGATGTGAACTGAGCGATCCTGTCAGCGACTAAGATTAGTTTACGTGTATCTCCACAAACCAATGAGCAACATACTATTTAATCGAATAGCTCAGGTTTGAAGATGATATATATTTTTTTTATTACCTGCTAATCTTGTGAAATGGTACACAGTGAGAGCAGGTCTACGGTGACAGAGCAGCAGTATTTGGGGGGGTGATGGATTGCACATGGGCTGTTTGATGTGACATGTGATTCTGATCCCCCCCCCCCCCCTCATCGCTACAGGGCACAGACCGCCTTTTCAGCGAGCCTGATCACTGCCGATGTCAAATGAACTGAAGGAGAGGGGTAAAGAGCAAAGCCGGGAGTCAGGGCGACGAGCAGAGGCAGAAACAAACAAACTGCAGGAAGAAAAACAAAACAAAGTAACAAAACCATAAAAATCCTGCCTTTTCGGGATATTGGAAAGTTAGTTCACCGAGCGCTGCAGCGGGAAACAGTTTAGCGCTGTCATGTTTTTGGTTGACCTTTGCCTCGAGCGCTGCGGGCGGAAAAAGGAAGACGGTAGGAGAAAAATGGTTGTGGTGGTTAAATGAGGAGGGCCGCATGCTGCGATTAGTTAAGGACCGCGAAATGCCGAGAGGAGTTTCGGGAAGCTGTCAAACTTTCCCTTTTAAAAAAGCAACCAGAAGAACGCACGCACGGCCATGTTTGCATGAGGTTCATTAAAGAGCCGTGCGCGCCGGCATCCTTTGAATTGATTGGGGTACATTATTAGTCACATCTAAATCGGAATCTCTTCTTTTTACTGCCTGGCACTGTACAAAAACATGTGTTGGCATGTTCTGAAATATGCATATCTCACGCAAAGCTCCTCATTTATCAACAGAGATTTACGTGTGAGAAATGGCATGTGCGTAGTAGTAACATCTGGCCCAGGTGTTTGATACGACTCCACCGATACTCCACATGTTGCCGTCTGTCCGTTTATTAATACAGCCGAGGAAAACCGCGTTGAGCCAGCCTCGCGTGCACGGAAAAACTGTTTTTATTTATGGTTCAAATCCAGTGATTTAAATGCTGATAAAAACACATACTGCACTTGGATCGATGCAACTGTCGAAATCCCGACTAACGGCAGCTGCAACGGTCCATCGACAGAAAAACAGATATGCAAAATGAGAGTTTGCCATAGGTTAGAAATGTCGAGTTGCAAATGACTACGTGACGGCATTTCAGCCCATCCAGCCCGCACAGCGGAGAGAAAGTAGGCAAGAGGTTGTGAGAACAGGCAGCGCAGGAATGTCTCGACTCCTCCGCCTGCATGTCCATTCAGACTGGATGTACCACTCGGCTAACGGCAGTCTGCAGCGGCAAACGTCTTTAATGCACTTTGGCTGTTTTGGGTTTTCCTTTCCTTGCGTTCATCGTTTCAGTGCGTTAACGTCGCAGGTCACAATGACCCGGTTACACAAAATACATTACGGAAAAGACGACTGCTGTAAAGTACAAGCACAAACATAACAGCAAGAAAAAGGAAAATGTATGTGTCATCTTGATAATAATATCATGGTGACTGTACTTGACAGCTTTAAGGTATCACTTGAAATAACCCAGTTCCCAGTAGCATCGAGGATCTACAAAAAAAAAAAGACTGTTTTGGTTGCAGCCAATCGCTGCGAGCGTTCTTCGATTTAATGCGACGCGTGATTGGCCGAACACAGGAGCAGCTACAATCCATGCAACCAGGATTGCCTGAGCCGGCAGGCTAGCAGCTAACGGTGCGAAAAGCGCCACCAACGACAACAGTGCCGAATGAGTTTGAGTCTCACGGTGTAAAGACTGTGGGGGAACCGTAGGGGGAGTCCAGGGGGGTCCAGGGGGGGCAGGGCGGTGTCAGCAGGTAAACACCGCGAGTGCTGTGCACGACACCCAGCTCTACTTCACCGGCCAACGAGCTCCAAGCTAAATCCCAGATTCAGTGCAACCTGTCCAACTGCAAGACGGCACAGGCACGACAGCGCACAGAAAATGTACCAAAAGAAAAGAGCAACCGAGACAAGACTGAGATATTCTAACATCAGAGGAGCCCCGGGGCAACCCGGCAACTTTCTGAGTAGCCTGTCTGCCAACACCTCGGCTAACACGTCTGGTTGAATCAAAGAAAACGCTCATCTGCGGGTGCTGGAAGTATGATATGCCTGACTCACGTATAATTGACTCATCATTCAAAGTCAGGGTGCCTGCAAGTTTAATGAACGCACAGCGTGGACTTGAGTCTTAATGGCGAACAAAAGAAATCTTTTTTTTAATGGAGACTATTGTAAGTGTTGCTCGCGGAGAGGGTGGAGTGAGGTTACAAGTATCGAGGATGTGTTGTTTCCTAAAACCAGATTCCTGCATGCCTCGCATTCTTGCCTCGGCTGACGGCGTCGGGCTCTAGAAAGCGCTTCCAGTTTCGACTGATCCTCACCTTTGAAGTAGCTCTTGACCCTCAGGTAACCCACGCTGAGGCGGAGCACCGACAGCTTGTCCAGGCGGGAGCGGACCTCCCCGAAGAAGGGCAGCAGGTCGGTCAGCCGGTCCAGCTCGCCGTTCAGCCGATCCCGGTGGCGCTTCGAAGGGTTGGATTTGACAACTTCATTGGCTTCGGAGGCCTTCTTCCTGCGGAGCGGGAGGAAAAACACAACGTTGGGTATGGAAGTGCCACATATGCTGATTGAGAAAGGCCTGCGGATTCAGACCGTGAACCAGGACTGACTCAGTTCTTGGCCCGGTGAACCGGATCCACCAGAGCATGCCATCTGTTGTGACACACGCCAAATCAGACATGAGCCATTTTCACCTCTCAAGCAGGCAGCTTTGAACCGACTATAAAAAAAAACCAGCCGCGATTGTGACTAATAAACACTTCAGGTGAGTCAACAGGACGTGATGAGTGTTGGAGAGAGGAATGCTGTCGACGCAGCATCGGACCTTTAGTTGTAGAATGCACAGCAAGATCCTCTTTATTCAAGATCCTGATTCAGCGCGGGACAAAACAACAGTGTCACGTTTCACCAAGTCAGCTCGGCTCTCGACACAAAACTCAGCTGCATGAAACGTTTTGACCGGACTGAAGCTTTTTTTTTTTTTTCTTCCCTCCTCTCTCTCTCTCTCTCTCTGCAGGGCCGCTGAATGCACCACCAAGCTGGAAGGACAGCGAATCAAACCCCTCGATCTTGAGGAGTTTACACACCGCCGGAGGCACGACAAATCAAATATGAGAATGCTAAATATGAGAATGCTAAATATGAGAATGCTAAATATGAGAATGCTAAATATGAGAATGCTAAATATGAGAATGCTAAATACTCGCCCGCGAATATTTTGCATCCAAACCATTCGTACCAGCAGCGATGCAAAGTTGCGACTGCTGCGACACTTGAGGCAATAAAGGGTTCAAATAGATATCAGGCGTTTCCATTCCACACAGTCAGGTTGCGAAAGCTCAGAAAAAAAAGTAAACCTTGTTACGGAAAAAATATTTACTTTCTTTTTACTTTTTTACCATGTAATATTTGTGTTCCGTGAGACAGAAACTGTTTAAACTAAATCTATGACTCGCAAGCAAAGAAAATAAATAAACGCCCCCGGTGTTTAAAGTCCTTTATTCTGAGTAGACACTGAGGAACAGAAACTGCACCCTTTTGTGCAATCTGAGCCATCTGTGATATTTCTGAAATTAAATTTTCAACTGGTGGATTATCTGCCCAAGTCTGAAAATAAAAAGAACGCCATCAGCTGACAACAAAAATGGTTTCTCAAGGACACCGTCTTCCGCTCTTCATAAATATAGAACGTAACCACAAGCCGTCCCATTGATTACATAGATCTTTTTACCATGACAGCAGCTTTTACTTGCTCCGCTTCACTTTCACGTCGGGAGGACCACCCAACGCTCGCGAGGAGACACACGCCATTACTCGCAAATCAGACACACATGCTGCACCGCGGGGGAAACCGGGTGTGAGCGAACGGGTGCAACGGGGGACACCATTCCTCCTCCACCACCACCACCTCCACCCACCTGCTGAGGAGAAAACACTCATGGATACGGAAGCTCATTCCTGCCAGGAGAAAAAGATCGGATAGGGGAACGACACGTCTGATGAGCAGCAACTCACTATTAGGACTTCCTCACAGGAGGACCATGCGGGAGCGGGGATCGAACCCGGGACCCTCTTTCTGTGAGGTGACAGCACTACTAACCACTACACCAACCTGCAGACATTTATGACTTATTAGTCAACACTTCGTATGATTTTAAACTGCATTTGGTGACTTGGTTCAGCGGTTGAATGTCCAAACGCTCACGTCCTCACACGGGTGGGAAACTTCAACGTCTGTTGCCGTCTGCTCGCCTCTGCCAGACTGCTGCTTTTATAGACAGCGGTCGCAGTTAGCAGAAGGAGCGCGGAGCTTATTTACCAAACGAGACCAACGTGACGCCAATGAGCCGATCCGGTGTTGACTTTAACCACGTTTTAATGAACGAAGCCGACCAGCGCCAAGCCCTCTGCCACAAAATGTGTCTTTAAAACACCGACAGGCTCTAGAGTGCACTATCACTCCCACACTCTGGATGTGAACGGGGGCCTTGTAAATGTTTGGTCGGGCCATAAAATGACAACAACGGTTACCAATTAAGTCAATTAACCTTGATAATTCCTAATATTAAGGGCTTTCACGGCGCACACAAAGAAGCTGTTGTGCGTTAATGACGCTGTTTAAACCGACAGCAGCAGGCCGCCTGTAGACTGCCGCTGTCCGGTCGTGATGTCGACAGCCAATCATAGCATCCCTCTCAGAGACAGCTGAGAGTTGCCCAATCCGTCTGGTTGCCCTAAAAGCAGCGAGCAACGAGTGTCAAGAGCCGGCAAGAATAGATCTGTATGATATAATTAGATCCGTTTACATTAAAAGACGCTTGCGCTGTAAAATTATTATCGATGGGTTTTGGATTCATGCAGCTGGGTGTAAACTAAGATTGCTCTCACTGGAGTGCACAGAAATAACAAATCTACTAAAAACATATCTGTGAAATGCTTACACTAATAGATGAGAGTTGATTGCTATCATGCACACATGCGAGTGAGTTAATGTATCAGTTGTCCGGTTTTGGTTCTGACTGGATGAGCAATTCAAATATAACCAATGCAAACAAATACATTTTAATAAAAAAAATATCTTGGGGTGCACGATTTGCTGTTTGCTTTCCTTATTTATTTATCCTTGCAACCAAAAATGTCACAAATTGGTTTGTGGCATTTGATGGCAACCTGGCAACCCTTACTTTTGAGCCCCGGTATACGAGCAGAACTACGACGCGTCCGTGTGGGAGAATAACCGGGGTTTTACGGGGGGAGCTCAGTCAGATGTCCTTACTCGTTTCCTCTGTGAAGATTTATCAATAGGAACCAATCAGTGATCCGTATCACGCCGGCCCAATCTGATCAAATTAAAATCAGTTGGTTCTGGCTCTTAAACGCATCCTCCACGCAAATTCCTCCCCTAAATTTCTCTCTTTACCGAAACTTTGGTTAATGATAGGCTATAAAATGTCCTCCTCTGCCACTGAATAGTCTGCGGGGAATGCAGCCTGAACTTGATTGCTGGCTTCAGACCTGAGCGCTACCTTTCTCAGAAACCGAGCGGGGGCTGATCTCACTCTCAAGAAATGCCGAGCGGAGACAAAAGCCAGCATTCAGAACCAATCTTTTTTATTTATTTTTTTTCTTCTCTTCCCTCCACCTTGATTTGCTATGGATCACGGGGGCCGAGCAGCAGGCACCGAGACATTTCATTTTGGGGGAGAAAGAATAAAAAAAAAAAAAAAAAAAAAAAAAAAAAAAGCCGACGTTCTTTCCCTCATCGCTCGGGTTTCTGTTTGGTTTCCTTATCTCAGGAGCAAGAGAGGAGAGGTCTGAACTCGGTCACCTCGGCCGCCATGACACTGACACACATTTATTTGTCTGTCGGCTCAAAGCAGGCGGAGCGCCGGCCCGAGCCGGAGGGGTGACTCAGCGGCTCGAGAGGAGGAAAA